>JAODAL010025117.1:0-59261 GCA_025379985.1 Phyllomedusa bahiana
TGTTGTGGCTTTTAAATTTCCAGCTTCTCAGCCCTGTTTGGGTGTAAGAATGAAGGTGTTGTTGCTCTCCCATAGACTTTAATGGTCATCGGAGATGATCGACTATCGACTATCAAAAAACCTTATCTATGGTGGCCGACTATCGACTATCGATCGATGTCGATAGCCAACGTAATCGCTCAACACTACTAGCAATCCCTGTATTGAGACAACCCGTTTAATACAATTAAAAAAAAGAGAAGCAAAGACGTGGTGGGATTCCATCCTAATTTAAAAATGTGTTTCTAGAATTAAACTAAACTACTAAAAAACTTGCATGTACAAAATAGCTGATACAAATATTCCTCTGATTTGTACAAGGGAGGTACAGTAACACTATACTTATAGTGCGCTTATAGTGCACTATAAGTGATGTTAACATTAGGTACCTGCACTGCTATCACACAGCCCTGACAGGATGGGCAGTACTATTTATACAGGATTTGCAAAAAAGCCATGCAGGTGCCTTCTGGAGTCAGTGATAAGAAAATGTGCTGCTGACACAATGTATGGGATAACATCTATATAAAAGCTATATATTGGCAGCACTCTGTGTATATTGAAACATTCCTGACCTGGAATTTTGTGTGAGTATGCCTTTACAGGATTGCTCTAGATAATGTACACATAGGTATGCTCTTGCTGATGCATTATAAGTGATGTTAACATTAGGTACCTGCATTGCTATCACACAGCCTTGGCAGGGTGGGTGGTACTATTTATACAGGATTTGTACAGTGATGTTTGACATGCATCAGATATACACCTTGTGAACCATTTGAACTTTTTGTAACAGCACTGTGCTTGGTTAGTAAGCCTTTGAGAATGATGATAAACACAAAGACTTGACTTTAATACGTTACAGTGTGATACTAATGAGACCAATGTATGGGCACATCTGGTCCTACTGTGGCAAAAAGATTTGGTAACTTACCCAGAATAATTTTTCGTTCCCACATCCATCCCCTGATGAAGTGCCTGTGGGACACGAACACGTCGGGATTTTTTGTTTTGTTACTGTGTTTGTAGGGGTAAGGTTCCAGATGGGGCTTCCCTTATAGGGGAGTTTCACCCCGTAAGTAAGCAATTAGGCCAAGTAGGGTTAGTATTGTTTTGAGCTTTGAATCAGGTGATATACATTTTGCTTTTAGAGAAAAATATTAAAGGTTATATTTTAGATACATGATTTTTTTGTTTTTGGTAGTCTAGAATACTCATGTATTTTTCCAGCGGCATTTAGATTAAACCCTGTACCAGTAATTTTCCACTGTTGGTTTTGATATTTTGGAGGTAAAGTAACCACTGATAAAAGAGTTGAACAGATGTAAGTTATTCAGAGGACATGGAGTATGGAGCACATTCGTCACCCCAAGAACAGAGACAATTTCCTCCAGCACGTAGAGTAAAATGAGAAAAAGAAAGCCAAGAAAAAGGGCACCTGGGTGAAACAGGAGCGTCAAGCACCAGCGTTTCCAAGTGATGCTCAATTGGTCCACGCTCATACGAAGGGGCAAGCGCTCTCGTAGAGGCAGAATTTTCTGAAGCGCTACCCAGGTCTTGACTGACTTCTGAGGAAGGATCGAGGTCTTAGCTCACACTTCAGCTTCTGCATTCTGCTTCAGCACGACTGTTTTCGTTGCTGCGTCATAAGGGCATTTTTGCCGTGTTAATAGATGACTGACGCCAGCCTGGGCTCTCACCGCACCCACTGTAAGTCCAGTCCTGCTAGCTGAACCTGCGTGTTAATATATGACGGACGCTAGCCCGGGCTCTCACCGCACCCACTGTAAGTCTGGCCCTGGCAGCGGAACCTCTGTGTGAACAGATGACTGACGGCAGCAATGGCTATCACCGTTAGGGGCAAGCAGTAGAGCTTCAAATTTCTCTAAAAAATAATATTTTGAAAAAGGTGATTTATTTGAGGTTATGTAGTGTCAAAAAGGGCTCCAGGGCTGGACACAAATTGCACAATTTGAGGCTTAAAATTTTCTGGGGCTGGAGTCACTATGGGGTCGCATCATCTGATCTCCAGGGGAGTCTGTTCCTTATCACTGAAGAAAGATTTGGAGGAAAAATGAAACCAATGAATTCATTGGCTGAATCACTTTCAGAAACCAGGAGGACAAATGTCTTCTCAACTAAGAAGTGTTTTGGGGATGATTAGGACATTTTTATCACTTATGCGGTGTGCGAATGAATTAACACATCTACACATGTAAAAAATAATTTTTAAACTGCAGAGAGGGGTGTATGTTGTATGTTATTACACTTGAAAAAAATAGCATAGTACCACTTTGTGGTCTCTGGGTCAAACAGGATTAGGGGTCATGCTGTCGTACAAGGCAAGTATAGTCATTGTCCAGTTCAGCTAAAATGGTGGTTTAAACACTACTTTCTTCTGGCACCTTTTAATATGTGGGTCATGCAGGTTTTTGGGTCATGCTATGGTAGAGGACAAGTATAGTCAATGTTCAGTTCAACTAAAATGGTGGTTCAAAGACTACTTTCTTTGGCACTATTTAATCTGTGAGTCAAGCAGGTTTTTGGGTCATGCTGCGGTATAGGACAAGTATAGTCATTTTCCAGTTCAACTAAAATACTGCTGCAAATACTACTTTCTCCCAGCACTTCGAGATCTGTGCGTCATGCAGGTTTAGGGGTCATGCCTGGGCTCTCACCACACCCACTGTAACTCCGCCCCTGCTAGCTGAACCTGCGCGTTAATAGATGACGGACACCAACCCTAGCTCTCACCGCACCCACTGTAAGTCCAGCCCTTCTAGTCGAACCTGCGTGTTAATAGATGACGGACGCCAGCCCTGGCTCTCACCACACCCACTGTAAGTCCGGCCCTGCCAGCTGAACCTTCGTGATCCACGTTTACAGCCTCACCCTCCTTGATCAGTAATTTCCTTCAACCCACATGACATTAGAATGCAGGATTTTCAGACAGGCCTCGCTGACCTACTGGGGGCATCTCTTTCGTTTGCTTCACATTCTAATGTCATGGTGGAACAATGCCACCAGGAGTTAATCTGAGGGTCCATGAGGGCATCTGTGCAGGTTTTAGGGTCATGCCGCTGTAAAAGACAGGGATAGTCAATGTCCTGTTTACTAAAACAGTGGTTCAAATACTTGTTTCTTCCGGCACTTTTTATTCTGAGGGTCCATAATGGCATTTGTGCAGGTTTTGGGGTCATTTTGCTGTAAAACACAGGGATATTCAGTGTCCTGTTTACTAAAATAGTGGTTCAAATACTTGTTTCTTCCAGCACGTTTTATTCTGAGGGTTCATAAGGGCATCTGTGAATGTTTTGGAGTCATGCTGCTGTAAAAAACAGGGATATTCAATGTCCTGTTTACTAAAATAGTGGTTCAAATACTCATTTCTTCCAGCACTTTTTATTCTGAGGGTCCATAAGGGCATCTGGGCAGGTTTTTGAGACATGCTGCTGTAAAAAACAGGGATATTCAATGTCCTGTTTACTAAAATAGTGGTTCAAATACTTGTTTCTTCCGGCACTTTTTATTCTGAGGGTCCATCAGGGACATCTTTGCTGGTTTTGGGGTCATGCCTCTGTAAAAGAAACCAATAGTAAAGGTCTTATTGAAAAAAGCGTATGTCCCACGCTTCAAGGCCATCAAAATGAACAGCGGTTATTGAGTGTCCACCCTCCTTGATCCACGTTCCAAATGAAAAGTGAGCAATTTCCTTCCACCCACACAAATTGACAGTAGAATGCATGAATTTGAGACAGGGCTTGTTGACAAACTGGACCCCCTAGGGCCCTTTCAGCTGCACCTCCACGTTCCCCGTTGGGACGTTCTTGCTGCCACCATATATGTAACAAAATGTTGGTCCCTGGTGCAAACAGTGATAGGGGTGTCCTGCCAGTTCCTTAATGCCATTTCCAATACCGGTGTCGTGTTTTGTGTGCCAGGGGCCCCATAGCAGCTGCTACCGCTGTACCTGCTGTGGAACATCTAAATGCACTAAGGGGTTAATGTAGGCAATTGCATTAATTAATACTGTTTACACAGTTTGTATACAAAAGGGGGTGCACTTAAATGGGCTAGGTGGGGTGATGTGTCAGTCTTATAAGTTGTCATATTTGTTAAATAATATGAATTTTTTTAGGTAAGCCATAGTTTACTACCATATTGTAATTGTTAGTTCTTATGTCAGGTGCTGAATGCGTGGTGGAGCGTAAATAAGGCTAACTGAATTGTATTATTAAAAATGACTGTCAAATGAAGTCATATTGTTTAATTTCATGTACCATCATGACCAAAGCAAGTTTTCCTTCAGTATCCATGTATTTTGTAGCAGTGACTACAGGCCACACCTTTGTACATGCCTTTAGTCTCAAGCATGATTAAATATGCTGAGATTCTGTGGTAAACAGTAAAAAAACAAACAAAAAAGAGGGGTTAAATCTATTATAGATCTTGTATAGAAACAATAATAATTTTATACATGTTTATATAATTTAGTATAATTTAGTATAATTTTAGTATAATATTAGTATAATATTTTGTATAATTTTTAATTTAGTATAATTTTAGATACATGAAAAATTGTTATTGGTTTGCTTAATAATCTGCTAGATACCTACTAAAATATTATAAGAATATAGCTATTAAACACAAACTATCATTATAAACAAATCTACTATACTAAAGAGATTCATCTCAATATTTTTTTTTTTCACGTATAGTATTCATACTACAAATTGTGATGAGTAAAAGAACCACAATATTCAAAGTTTTGCTGTTTATGAATTTCCCTATGTTTCCTTCTGTCAACAGGCTTAATAGAAATTTCTTCTGTCTGTAGAATCTATGCAAACTTTCTGCTGACAAGATTTTACAGTTCGTAGTTCAATTTAGTTATGAACCGCCAGGGAAGCAGATGAGAAAAGGAGAGGAAAAAATAGCTTGTCAGTTTTATTATACCTGTATCTATTAAATGCTACTGCAAGGTTCTCCCACACAGTAGCTTTATAGACGAGTAAATTCAGGCTTGAAGCTTAAGGAACCTCATCCAGGTGTATTCTAGTGCTGCTAATAAAATGAACGTTATTTATAGAAAAGTTCTTGGCATAGAAATTTGTCTTTGGGTGTAATTCATATTAAATAACTACACTATATTAAAAAAATGTGAGCAAAGCTATACCTATCTTGAGACATTGGGTAAAAGCCAATAGAATAAGTAATAAAATATGCATAGAAATGCTACCTTCAACAGCTCACCAAGGTACTTAATCTCACAGCTTTCGCCATACTGCATTGCACATATAAAGGAAGAGGGAGGACAGGACTGTTTTGTATCAAATGTAACACTTCAAAAATAATAAAGTCACCAAGAAATCATTTACTTATTCAAATACTTTTTCACTTCTAGATGCTATTTATTGTAGCAAAATAGCTAAAGAAATATCCTACTGTAAAATAGTTTACATTGCTTCTGCATTGACTACTATACTTGAAATTTGAACCCAGTATATTAATCAAACACATTGCCCAATGATGAAAATCAGCAGATTCATATCTATTAGATAAAAATCAAAGACAAAACTTTGTAGTATAAATACTGTATTAATGCTTCAACACAACTATATGTTTTTTGTACTTCTACGTTGACTCATTTGAGGTACATAAAAACCTTAGCATTTAATTGTTATTTTATGTGTGGTGTTAAAAGGGTAGATAATACTATGCTGTATTGTTTTCTTATGGTAGCATACGGTTTCTAGGCATAGTGGCAGTCCAGGGGACTTTTATCTGGACTTTACAAGTCTTCATGATGATGCTACATGTGGTTGCAGGATTAACTGCCAGGATAAGAGTTTGCTCTTATAACAAAACGTGGCAAGAGTTCTCCAGTAATATAACTGTGGACAGTGGCAGTAGTATCATCACCCACATGTGATAGATATAGAAAATAGTATATTACCCAGCGACAAAGTTTAAATTATTTGTATATGGAAAAGGCATTAAAGCTTTTGTGTTTGTTTTGTAGCATACAAAACTTGTAAATTATGGTGCACACCATAGTTGTGTATTACTTCACAATTTGTATTTCACTTTCAGTACTTTTGCAGATGTAGAGAAGAGCATTCCAAAAGTTTCAGATTTATGGTAGTAAAAGACAGAAAATGGTTTAAATTGTCAAACAAACCTGTACATGTCTATAGCAAGCATACATTCCCTATCTAACTCTCTTTATCCAGACATACAGTATGTTTTTATTTCAACCGTACTAACTACGTAACTAGTGTATGTCATTAGCACCGATCAAACTGTTTAATAATGCTGCTACTATATGTTATATCAAAATCAGTAGGGGAATGTTTAACATGCTACAAACAATGTGTATTTTGTGGAGCTTTTCTTTTCTCGTCTCTTGGGTTCATTGGGGGTCTGAAAACAGTGGTCGACTATACATATTAGACTGATTTTCTAGGGTGCAGCTTAATGATGCTGCTTCTTTTCATCAGGAAGATCTGAATGTCTGAATCTGATAAGTATATTACTGCATGCAGGTCCTTGATAGGGCGTTATATATATTAGGGTCAGGCTCTGGTCAGGACCGCCCTCATCAGGGCGATACTCCTGTATTTTGTCAGGCTAGGGCTTAATAGTCCTCCCTATTCAGGGTTATGTAGGGATATCTGTTTTGGTCCCTCCCCTCATCTATTTATCTTACATGATTTTGGTTGCTTTCACTATGGATGCTTGAACGGTGCTGGTGTCCTTTTAATAATTTGAATACATTAAAAGTTATGTTTTAATGATTCGTTTTTCCCTTGCTTTGTGGTTTTCCCTTGCTTGTGGTTGAATTTGGTCTAAGGATATTATACTTCTTACTTTGTAATCTCGAGAAGTATCTGGATTTGTATTTCTTAATCTAAAGTATATATAAATATTTCAGTCTATGATCTAATGCATATACGTCTATGCTGTAACCTCAAGTAGACAGACAGAGTTGCGTTTCTTTAGGAGCAAATCTCAGAATATGATGTTCTTTATAAATTCTTAGATCCTTTTAGGTAAGTTTTGTCAAATATAAATCTGATTGGCCAGTGATGTTTTGTCAGCTAATTAGCATCTCTGATATTTTATTGGTTTTAGTATGTGAGGGTGCTCCCCATGTGTTTGCCCATAAAAAGAGCATCCTAGGGGTTTTACCCTGGGAAGACCTCAGTAAGTCCACACCAATGGCTTTGTCTGGTCTTTTCCCAGTACGGGTGGGGCCCAGATAGTGAAAGGGTAAACATTTTCTCTCCCCTACAGGGAAGCTTACACTGATAAATAATATGAATCCCACAGGTAATTGAGAATTGAACTCTGAGGGTATATGCTCAGTAGTTTTTAATTTTATGTTGTTTTTTTCCACATTAAAAATGATGTGATTTAAAGATGAGTCACACAATAAGTGATCCAAAAAGAAAAAAATAATCAGCACATTCAAAACAATCTTAAATAAAATGATGTAGGTGCATACTGAGGTGGCCGCAAACCACGCAAACACAAAAACATAAGCAGCATTTTACAAACGCTAAGAGACAGTCAAACAATGAATATAAGATCTATATCAAAATGCATTACTGCTACTTTTTAGATACAAGACAATTTGAGGTTCTTAGTGCACATTTTTTATCTAAACTTTGAGGGCCCATCCATCAACAACAAGCTGACCTCAGTTCAGATGAAGACCTACACTAAAGCATTCTCATCTCGCTTGGTACCTTCTCAGGCCTCCATTAAGGTACTGAGTGAGGTGGGATGATATCATTTGTTTGAGTTAAAAACTGTCAAAAAAATGTGACCAGAAACTTAAAGTGAGAAGTCAGAGTAAACACAATTTAAAGATGCATGGGATGATCTTATATCAATTCCAGGTTGAAAACAAACAAAATATAATTGTAAACCAGATGAACTATGTGGTCACTTTCTGCCATAATTCTGCAGTGTTAAATTCAGCTACTACAACACATGCATTTTTTTCTGACAACTTTTGTTGTGGGTTTTAAAATGATGTTACATAAAATTAACTGTGTGTGAAGGAAGCCTAAAATAAAAATTAACTTCTGCAGTGGTTCATTACATTGCCCATTTGGAGATATGTTATATAACTTAAGGAATATTATGGTAGAGCCTTCAGGCCCCCAATATACTCATAGCTGCTGGCACTTTAGTCAAGCAACCTATGAACCTTAATGCAGGTCAGTCTGAAGTACTGCCACTTAGAATGCAGGCCACAACCCAGAAAAGATCTTTAGGCAGAGCTTCTTCGTTTAATATGGGAATAATAATGTGAATTTTTGTAATAGTTTTTTTATTGTCTCTTTTATTGATTGGAGACACTAAGGGGCTACTTTTGCTGTAAGTGGGTTATAAGGGTGCACGTAAGCTGCAATTAGGGCACTATGGGGGGAACTGTAGCTGTATTAGGGACACTACCTTTAGTGGGGGTATTAGCAGTGTTTTCTCTTTTCTGCTTATGTATCTGTATTGTTGATCAATGCTCAATGAGGTGGGTTTTAATACTCCTAAATGTTTGCGGACGAACACAGACAGACAGGCAGTGTCAGGGACTGTCAGGGACGCACACAAAGACACAGACAAGTGAGGCCCTGACACTGGTCTCAGCCTCTGTCCCAGCCTTTTGGGGAACCCGACTCCTTAATAGGCTGGCCCCAACCGGAAGACTGATGGCTGCACTGGTATAGGTGCGACACAGACAGGACAAACAGACACAGAACAATGCTTGCCTGGCACATGTCATGAACCTTGTCGTCCAGAAATTTCTAAAGAGCTACCCGGGTCTGGACTGCCTGCTGAGGAAGGCTCGAAGTCTAAGTTCGCACTTCCGCCGTTCGCACCCTGCTTCGTCCCGCCTGGCTGCGTTGCAGCGTCAACTCGGCCTCCCCGTCAACCGTCTCATTGTTGATGTGGCAACACGCTGGAATTCCACCCTCCACATGCTCCAGCGATTGTGGCAGCAGCGCAATGCCATTACGCAGTACGAAGTGACACATGGCCTGACAAGCAGCAGTGCGGACCTCGGGGTGTTGAGCCACCGAGAGTGGAGGCAGGTGAAAGAGCTCTGCACCATCCTTGCCAGTTTTAAGAAGACAACAAAATGGTCAGTGCGGACGATGCCCTTGTCAGCATGAGCATTGTGGTGATCTTAGTTCTGGAACGATCGTAGGACACTCTGAAACAACAGGTCCCGCCAGCGAAGGAGGAGGAGACGGACACAGATGCGGACACGGAGCCTTTCTCTCCATTGAATCCACAAGGCCCGACAGTTTCTCAATTTTATCGGTCTTCATTAGGCAGTGGTTCGGGGTCCAGGGCTAGTGCAAGGCAGCGAATCAGCTCTCAGGGTGCATCATCTCAGGCAAGTCAGGGCTGTGTTGAAGCTGTGCCGGAGGAAGCGGAGGAGGAGGAGGAGGAGGTATTCCTAGACACCGACGTTACCGACGTCCCTGCCATGGAAAGAGGTTGGCGCGAATTTGAGGCGGAGGAGGAAGATGAGGAAGATCAGTTTGCTAGTGCCCCTCGACCCAGAGGCTTGGGAAATCAAGGCTCCATCTCTCACATGAGTGCTTGAATGCTCCATTTCCTCCAACATGATCCTCGCATTAAGGCCATCAAAATGAACAACAGTTACTGGGTGGCCACCCTCCTGGATCCCCGGTACAAAACAAAACTCAGCACTTTCCTTCCACCCACCCAAATAGAGAGTAAAATGCAGGAAATGGAGACCTTGCTGATTGATCAACTGGAGACATCTGTTGCTTCTGCTTCACGTTCTTCAAATGTCACGGTGGAACAACATCAGCGACGTGACAGCAGTAGAGTGCCAAGTAGCCGTAACAGCAGCTGCAGCAGCAGGCAAGGGGGCAGAAGCCTAATGGGTGACCTCTGGCAATCTTTATTAACCACCTCACCAACGCATGCAATGCAGTTCACACATTCAACACACAGAGACCAGCTTAAGATCATGGTGCACGACTATCTGCGTCTCAACACCGATGTTTTTGTATGTGTTCCGGACCCAATAGACTTCTGGGTATCCAAAATGGACGAATGGCCCGAGCTGGCTCGCCACGCCATAGAGGTGTTGTCCTGCCAAGCAGCCAGCGTCATATCTGAGCGGACCTTCAGCACAGCTGGAGGAGTCATTACAGACAAACGCATCCGGCTTTCCACAGATAATGTGGATCGTTTGACTTTCATCAAGATGAATCAGGCATGGATCTCTGATGATGTTGTGGCCCCAATTGCCGAGGTCACCGATTAGTTGCCGGTCTACTTCACATTCCTCTTCAAACAGAAATGGTCCTCTTGAAAACTTATTTTTAAAATGATCATTTCTTACTGCAATTTTTATTCTCTTTTCCCAACAGTTTATTTTGCTGGTTTTGCTGTGAGGAGACTGTAAAAGACAGCAAGGTTTCATGACAACACCGTATTCCATTTACTCACTTTATCTTTAGAAGTTTTCGCATTGTCAATGGTTTTGAGGTCATGTTGCTGTGAGATACAGCTATAATTATGGTCCTTTGGAACAGAAATGTGGCTTCTAAGTGGCATTTCTCCATCACAATTTTTAATAGTGGCTGAGAAGTCATATTATAATTTTTTGGGTCATGTTGCTGTGAGATACAGCAATAATCATGGTCCTTTGGAACAGAAATGTGGCTATTAAGTGGCATTTCTCCCTCACAATTTTTAATAGTGGCTGAGAAGTCATATTTATAATTTTTTGGGGTCATGTTGCTGTGAGATAAAGCTATAATCATGGTCCTTTGGAAAAGAAATGTGGCTTCTAAGTGGCATTTCTCCCTCACAATTTTTAACAGTGGCTGAGAAGTCATTTTTATAATTTTTTGGGTCATGCTGCTTTGAAATGCAGCAATAATACAGGTCCTATTCTAAAAAATGTTGTTTCTAACAGACATTTGTTCTTCACAATTGTCAAAAGTGGCTCAAGGGTCATGCTTTGAATTTTTGGGGCATTTTGCTGTGACATGCAGCTATACTACAGGTCCTATTATAAAAAAAATGTTGTTTCTAACAGACATTTGTTCTTCACAATTGTCCAAAGTGGCTCAAGGGTCATGTTTTGAATTTTTGGGGGCATTTTGCTGTGACATGCAGCTATACTACAGGTCCTATTATAAAAAAAAAAATGTTGTTACTAACAGACATTTGTACTTTAAAATTGTCCAAAGTAGCTCAAGGGTCATGCTTTGAATTTTTGGGGGATTTTGCTGTGACATGCAGCTATACTACAGGTCCTATTATAAAAAAAATGTTGTTTCTAACAGACATTTGTTCTACACAATTGTCAAGAGTGGCTCAAGGGTGATGGTGCTGTCAGAAACAGGAATAGGTAGGACACTGTTAATGGACACATATTGCAAAATGACTTGTTTTTGCAAGATCTTTATCATAGCTATCAATCCCTGTATTGAGACAACCCATTTAATACAATTAAAAAAGAGAAACAAAGACATGGTGGGATTCCATCCTATTTTAAAAATGTGTTTTCTAGAATTAAACTACTAAAAAACTTGCATGTACAAAATAGCTGGTAAAAAAATTCCTCTGAATTGTACAAGGGAGGTACAGGAAAACTTGACCAGATGTAGGTTATTCAGAGGACATGGAGTATGGAGCACGGACAGAGAACAAAGTACAGAGACCATTTCCTCCAGCACGTTGAGTAAAATGAGAAAAAGAATGCAAAGAAAAAGGGCACCTGGGTGGAACAGGAGCGTTAACCACCAGTATTTCCAAGTGAAGCTCAATTGGTCCGCACTCATACGGAGGGGCAAGCGCTACCCAGGACAGGGACAGTATATGTCCAGTGAAACTAAAATGGTGGTTGAAAGACTCCTTTTTCCAGCACTTTGAATCTGTGGGTCAGACAGGTTTAATGGTCATTCTGCGGTACAGGACAGATATAGTCAAT
Organism: Phyllomedusa bahiana; assembly: GCA_025379985.1. Taxonomy (NCBI): domain Eukaryota; kingdom Metazoa; phylum Chordata; class Amphibia; order Anura; family Hylidae; genus Phyllomedusa; species Phyllomedusa bahiana. Next base: position 12,032 of record JAODAL010025117.1, read on the forward strand.
GTCCAGTTCAACTAAAATGGTGGTTGAAAGACTCCTTTTCCCGGCACTTTTTAATTTGGGGGTCAGACAGGTTTAATGGTCATACTGCGGTCCACGACAGGTATAGTCAATGTCCAGTTCAACTAAAATGGTGGTTGAAAGACTCCTTTTTCCGGCACTTTTTAATCTGGGGTCATGCAGGTTTGGGGCTCATGCTGTGGCCCAGGACAGGTATATTCAATGTCCGTTGAAACTAAAATGGTGGTTGAAAGACTCCTTTTTCCGGCACTTTTTAATCTGGGGTCATGCAGGTTTGGGGCTCATGCTGTGGCCCAGGACAGGTATATTCAATGTCCGTTGAAACTAAAATGGTGGTTCAAAGACTCCTTTTTCCGGCACTTTTTAATCTGTACTTCATGCAGGTTTGGGGCTCATGCTGTGGCCCAGAACAGGGATAGTCTATGTCCAGTTCAACTAAAATGGTGGTTGAAAGACTCCTATTTCCGGCACTTTTTAATCTGTGGGTCAGACAGGTTTAATGGTCATTCTGCGGTACAGGACAGATATAGTCAATGTCCAGTTCAACTAAAATGGTGGTTAAAAGACTCCTTTTCTCGTCACTTTTTAATTTGGGGTCATGCAGGTTTTGGGCTCATGCTGCGTTCCAGGACAGGGATATTCAATGTCCAGTTCAAGTAAAATGATGGTTCAAATCATACTGCCTTCTGGCACTTTTTAGTTTGTGGGTGATGCAGGTTTAAGGGTCATGCTGTGGTACAAGACAGGGATAGTGAATGGTGTGTGACTTTTTTCTGTGGCTTTTATAACCTAAGTGTGTTGCCTTAAATGTAGCACGTATCCATTTGACTGTTATGGATTTTAATTCCAGCTTCTCCATCCCTGTTTCGGTGTAAGAATGAAGGTGTTGTTGCTCTCCCATAGACTTTAATGGTCATCGGTGATAATCTATCATCGACCATCGAATATCTTGTCGATGATGGCCGACTATTGACCATCGATCGATCTCGATAGCCAACGTAATCGCTCAACACTACTTATGACTCTTAACCCAGACTGTGCACAGACGATTAACGGCGGATTATATTTCAGTTTTGCAACCTGTAACGGCGGAGTACATGAGATCGGAGCCCTCCTCCCAGCAAAAGGGAGACAGCTCAGACGGAGAAGAACTCAGTGAATTGGTAGTCGAGGACACTACTCCCGGTGAACAAATATCTTCAGGTTTCTTAATATACTAATGTATAGTCTCTCGCTCCGGGGCAAATATGTTAAGCTTTGCCCCTGGAGTAAGGTCTATGGTAATCATCAGGCTGGTGCGGAGGCAGTTTATCAGTTACATCCTTATCTAAGATGTCAGATTTACATTCTGAAATATCGTGTGTATTAATTACCGCAATATATTTACTATTTTGCCATAGGCAAACTTAAACTCTATCAGTTCTCTATCTATTAAACACTAAAACTTAACTTTTATTATATCTAACTCTTAACCTCTATACACACTATTTAAAAACCTGATCTCTATCCTCATCATTTAACCCTTTTTGCTTCTGAAAGAGGGAATAACTCCCTTTCTATCATCAAGTCTGGTGGAACCCCACCTATTAACAGGAGAGCCTTATATCTATAGCAAAGTACTAGCTTCAGTAAGGGATCCCAAGCCAACTACTTGGGCAGTCGTCCCTAATCTCATAGACACAGAACAAATAAGGCCCCCTTGTGACACCGTCTGCAGCAGGTGACACTTGTAGACAGAGGTGAAAGATCACAATTTAAAACGTCATGCCTGACCTCGCCGACATGTTTCGCCAGCTAACCTGGCTTTATCAATGCTTTGAGGTCCGATCACATGTGGTCTGAGCTCACTTCCTTTTATATCATGTTAGGTAAACACCCCATTCAGGTGCTCACCAATTAGCCATCAGAGAATCCACATAAAGCCCACTCCCCCTTCCGCGCGCACACTCATAACATGTCCTGCTATAGCTGCCACCATGCTCTCATGAGCCAACAACCTTCAGTCAAATTCACCATCTCCATAACGGGCTTGCGCCCCATCTTACCATACTGCCCGTGCCAATGCACTGCACCAACAAACACCTCAGCCCTGACTGTGATGGGCTTCCATCTCACTTCTCTCATAGAAGATTATGTATTAATTACCGCACACACCAAGGGATCAACAACCTTCAAATGAGCACCACATGAGTCACCCCATTTGATCAACTCGGTGGTCCTCCAGTCAAACACAGGATTAAGGAGGCGGAGCCAGGGCAACCCAAGAATAATATCCGCAGCGAGTTTCTCCATGACAAAAAAACGAAAGTTTTTCTGTATGCGAACTCCCAACATTCAAAGTGATCTCAGCAGTACGAAACTTTATTCTTCCCCCGATTAGGGAGGTCGAATCTACCCCTGAAACAAAAAAGGGAGCACTCAATGGAACTAGTTCCAAACCCAAGGCCTGGACAACAACCATACTGAGGACACTAGCAGCAGCACCTGAGTCGATCATAGCTTGACAAGAAAAATTCTTAAAATTAGAGACCAAGGTTACAGGCAAAAAAAACTTATTACCAGAGTTAGGAGGTACCTGTATACCCGAGTTACCTTCCTGGAAATTACTCAGGCATTTGGTGTTTCCTTGAGGTGACTTGGGCCTAGTCGGACAGTCTTTCAGAAAATGGTCAGGTTTTCCGCAATAAAAGCACAAGGCATTCTCCAGCTGGTGTCTCCTCCTGGTGGCAGCAGATGTAAAACCCAACACCATTGGTTCTTCTTCAGGAGTAGGCGATGAGGATAGAAGAGGAGAATTTTCAGAGAAGGTAGGAGGAGATTTTACAGAAAAATCTGACTTGAATTGAAAAGTCGACCCCCCTTGTTTTTCCCTGCGTCTGTCCCTCAGTCTTCTGTCAATGGTCACAGCTAGAGTCATAAAGTCATTTAGGGTCTCAGGGGTTGGATGGCTGACCATGGCATCCTTTACCGCATCAGACAGCCCTTGTCTGAAGAGGGTTTTAAGGGGTTGATCAGACCACCCGGTCATAGTACACCATTGGTGGAACTCGAACAATATTCTTTGGCCGAGCGGCGGCCCTGCTGAATAGATAGCAGGTGAGTTTCTGCCCATGCCACATGGTTAGGATTATCGTAGACATGATCTAAAGGCTGAAAAAATCTGTCAATTGAACTCCACTCCGGGCCTTCAGGGGGCATAGCTAGTGCCCAATCCTGAGGTAGTTAAAGCGAAAAAACAGGTGACAGGATTCCCTTAAAGTTCGGAACCTGTCTGGATTTCCATCAAAGCGATCCAGTAGAAGCATCTTAGACTTGTAACGGACACTGGGATTCACAAGCGCAGGGGCAGATACGGACACAGACGGAGCGGCAAGTTCCAGTACTGGGGTTGTTATGGCTTCCAAACGCTGCGAGATTTGATTTATAAGTCCCGCCATGCTCTGGAATTGGGTTGTCAACTCCACTAGGCAGTCAGTGACCGACAAGTCGGTACTCATGTTGAACCACCGGGAGGGTTGACTGGGGTATGGGCCTGCTATTATGACAGGGACTGTCAGGGACGCACACAAAGACACAGACAAGTGAGGCCCTGACTCTGCTCTCAGCCTCTGTCCCTGCCTTTTGGGGAACCCGACTCCTTAATAGGCCAGCCCCAACCGGAAGACTGATGGCTGCACTGGTATAGGTGCGACACAGACAGGACAAACAGAAACAGAACAATAAACGTAGTCGGGCGGTCAAAAGTCGGCAACAAAACGGGCAGCAAGGTACAGAATCGTGAGACGAAGAGAATAATCGGGGGCGGTCCAAAGTCAGCAAAAGTACGGGCAGTGAGGTACAGAGATGTGAGAAAAAAAGGATAACTGGTGTGCAAAGCGAAAGGTCAGGAGATCACAGAAACATCAGAAGAGAGCAGGCGAACTATAGGGCAATGAGCCAAAAAAAGCAGGCAAGGCAGAAAGGAAGCAGAGACCTTATATAGGAACAGATGAAAGGTAGAACTGAAGCAATGGGCAAAAGGGAACCCAAAAGACCAGATAGGAGAAGAGGCTGCCCACTCAAGAAGGAACAAAAATTAACCACGAGTGTGCGGAAGATTCCTGGCCACGGGCGTTGGCCAGGAATCAATTAGCACCCAGCACAAAATAAACCCAGTTCACACTAGTGATAAGAAACGTAGTCTTAAGTCAAAAAACATGGTTTAAGTCATACTGGCCGTTGCCGGCGACCAGAGCCAAAAGATGGGGATGTTTCAAGCACAATCATGACAGGCAGGCCGGCTTTTGAAAGGAGGATGTATATTGTGCAGCCCAGACTCTGCTTTGAACCTGCATTGAAATGGCATTTTTTTACTACTTTTTGGCCAGCACACCTCGCACCTGAGGTGAAATGGTACCTTTTATTTTGTGCAGCCCAGTTTTGTTCAAAGAGCCACCTTGTACCTAAATTAGGATACAGAAATTTTCTAGTAACTGTTGGTGTATTTCTTTGGGTTTCAAAACCACCTTTTCTTATCCGTATAACTTTTAAATAGCTGTATTTAACTTTAGTGCAGCCCACTTTTGTTCAAAGAGCCACTTTATACTTACATTAGGATACAGAAATTTTCTAGTAACTGTTGGTGTATTTCATTGGTGCAAAAACACCTTTTCTTTTTCCGTATAACTTTTAAATAGCTGTATTTCACTTTAGTGTAGCCCAGTTTTGTTCAAAGAGCCACCTTGTACTTAAATTAGGATACAGACATTTTCTAGTAACGGTTGGTGTATTTCATTGGTGCAAAACCCACCTTTTCTTATCCATATAACTTTTAAATAACTGTATTTCACTTTGGTGCAGCGCACTTTTGTTCAAAGAGCCACCTTGTTCTTAAACTAGGATACAGAAATGTTCTAGTAACTGTTCTCGTGTGTCATTGCTTCAAAAAACGCAATTTCTCGGTGAATCTCAGTTTGTGCACTTGTATGATAGTTTTTTGAAAACTATCAATTCCTAGTCCTACGTGGCAGTTGTAAATCCTTGGGACTGAAGGAAGAACACTGTTGATTTCGTCTTACGGTTCTTCCACCAGACCGCATTTCACAGGTATTCGCTAGAAACAAATCTGTTTCCAATCCTAGTTGGCTGTAGGAAATTAGAGGGATTTAAGAATAGCTTTGATTTGCCATCTTTCAATAAGAGACTGTCAAAAACTCTTCCATACTTTTCAACATTTTTACCTTTCTGAACAAGGAACGAAATGCAGGTGGTAAGCGAGCAAAGAGGGGTGTAGTACATGGAGGTAGAGGTACGAGAGAAGGTGCTCCTTCCAGTGCTGGCGACAACACGCGAGCCAGCGGATCTTTGGTTGCAGGAATCGTCGGGCCTGTCATCGCTGGTCGGTGCCTTGTGAATCCAGTAACGAACACATCGCCAATCGTTCTTCAGGGGTTTAAAAGCAACCTGCACCAGCAGTCTTACCTCCTCGTCTTCCCAGTCACGGCCACAAATGTTCATCATCATCACATCAGCACCCCATCCAACATGAAGAGAAGGCAGCCCAAATGTCAACTCGTGTACCCACCACTGTGGATAATCCATTTTCTGAAGACCTCTTTGATAATAAAAAGGCAGTTGGGGTCAGAAGGCATTTCAAAAGATCAAGAGGCCAAACAGGATGGTTTTCTCTGCTCTGACGCCCAATTGCTGATGCCATCAGAGGAGGAGAAGGAAGTCGGTCAGTCGCCACAAATCCCGAGCGGTAGGCAATGCCTGGCAGTGCCTGTTGCTTGTAGCCCGCAGCTCCAGGATGTAGAATGTCAGGATGAGGAAGTCACCTGTGTTGATGATGATGATGATGAAGACATTGCAGATCCAACGGGGGTCTTTTCAGCAGAATTTGTTTGCGAGCGCTTCATCACTGGAAGAGGAGGAAGACGATGGGGTAGTGTCAGTACAGGTCCCGCCTCAAAAAGGGAGAGGGCGGTCGCACAAGTCCGCTGAGATTATTCCGCCAGCCACGATCAGCGGAAACACCACTCCTCGCTTATCGCCGTCGAAAAGGTCCAGGACCTCTCAAGCCTCTGAATCACCCAGCGATGTCATATGCCGCCTTTGCCGTAAAGGCATCAGTAGAGTGAAGAATCTTAGGTGTTTAAACCACCACCAACATTCTAGTCACATGCAGCGAATGCAAGTTGAAATGGAGGGAACATTTGGAAAAAAAAGGGCCCAACACCGATGCCGTATTCCAACCACTGTCACACCCTCTTTTCGCCTCCTCCTCCCCGCCACCACCAAGCGTTCCTAAGCTCCCATGTCTCTCAGAGTCATGATCAGGGATCAGCCTCCGCTTCTGCCTCCACCGTCGCCCGAGTACCATCAGCACCACCAGAGACCCATTCTACCCCTTTTCCTTCCACCAGTTTGACCTGCAAGCCGTACAGCGGCCAATCTAGCAGCCAGCCTTCTGTCTACCAGTTTGGGAGCAAAGAAACACTTTAAACCCAAACCATCCCTAAGCCAAAAGCCTGAATGTCGGCATTCCCCAGCTTTTGGCCTTGGAAATGTTGCCTTTCTGTTTTGGTGGACACAGATGATTCCGCCACAATCAGGGGCCCTTGCCTGCCCCCAATACCAGATTCCAAGCAGGCATTTCTTTGCCAGAAAAGCCGTCCTTGCTCTGGCCAGCCACGTGTCATCTTAAAGTTCAAGCGCGTTGTCTCTTCTGTGCCGGCAAAGTCCATCTCACCACCGATACTTTGGACTAGTAAGCACGGCCAAGGCCGCTATATCTCTGTGACAGCTCACTGGGTGAGCTGAGTGGATGTCTCTGGTGGTATTGGTTGCTCTCAGACTCGGCGAACGCTCTTCAAAACCGCAGGGATGGTGCAGGGTTCTTTCCCGCAAGGTCCACTGTTAGCATCACGCGCCCATAGAAACCAGGCCGTGTTGAAATTAATCTGTCTTGGAGACCATCAACACACAGGTCAGGAGTAGTGTTGAGCGATTATCATTGACAAAGTTGAAATCGGCACGGTTATTATGTTGAACGGATTTTTTCGATCACGCGATAATTTAGGTTAAAATCTGCGCATAAACCTATTAATATCCCTGCCATTTCGGCGCTTCCTGTCCCTTTTTGGCGGGCCCAACCCAAAACAGTTTAGAGAATAGAGGAGGGTGAGCTGGGGGTGCGACCTCATGACTGGGATGTGTATGGTTGTGATTTTTCTGGGAAAAAACACATGACCTCATTTTTAATAGAACAGCCCTTCTGTTCATGATCAGTGTGTGTCTGTGTATCATAAGAGCAGACGTGTTTCACGGTCTCTCTCAAAATAGCTCAGAGAAACTGTTCTCTTTGTTCACACAGTCAACTATGCTTTTTGCTGTGAACATTCGAATTTAGGGAGAGTAGAGAGTTTAAGTTTTTAGTTACTTAGGCTGAGAATTTTAAAGGAGCATCTAGTGCTGTACAGCCGCGGGGGGGAGGGCCCGGGGGTTGAGGGCGAACACAGACAGACACGGTGGGAGGCAGGCAGGCTTTTGAAAGGAGAGTGGATAATTGTGCAGCCCCCGACTCTGCTTTTGCCCTGCATTGAAATGGGTTTTTATTAACAGTTTTTTGGCCAGTTTTTGGTGAAATATTAGCTTGTATTTTGTGCAGCCTGTACTTATATTAGGATACAGATCTTTTCTAGTAACTGCAGGTGTATTTGATAAGTGCAAAACGCACCTTTTATTATCTGTACACGATTTAATTCGTTTTTTTTTCACTTTGGCGCAGCTCAGTTTTATTCAAAGACACATTTTTTACTTACAATAGGATACAGAACTTTTCTAGTCACTGCAGGTGTATTTATAGGTGCAAAAACACCGTTTTATTATCCGTACAAAAAATTTAATTAGGTTTTGTTCACTTTGGGGCAGGCATTTTTGATAACAAACCCATCTTGTACTGATATTACCCTACAGAAATTTGCGAGTACTTGCAGGTGTATTTCATAGGTGCAAAAAACAACCTATTATTAAAAGTACACAATTTAATTCCGTGTTTTTCCCTTTGGCGCAGCCGAGCTTTGTTCAAAGACCCACTTTGTACTCACAATAGGATACAGAACTTTTCTAGTCACCGCAGGTGTTTTTATAGGTGCAAAAACCACGTTTTATTATCTGTACACAATTTAATTACGTGTCTTTCACTTTGGCGCAGTCCAGCTTTGTTTAAAGACACATTTTTTTACTTACAATAGGATACAGAACTTTTCTAGTCACTGCAGGTGTAGTGATAGGTGCAAAAACACCGTTTAATTAATCCTACACAATTTTTAAAATTTGGTTAGTTCCCCTTTGGCACAGCCATTTTTGTTAATAACCCATCTTGTACAATATTACCATACATAAATTTGCTAGTAATTGCAGGTGTATTTCATAGGTGCAAGAACCACTTATTATTAACAGAACAAAATTTAATTCAGTGTTTTTCACTTTGTCGCAGCCCAGCATTGATCAAAGACCCACTTTGTACTCACAATTGGATACAGAACTTTTCTAGTCTCCTTTTGTGTATTTATTGGTTCATAATCCACGTTTTATTATCCGTTCACAATTTTATTTCGTGTTTTTCATTTTGTCACAGCACAGCTTTTTTCAAAGACCCATTTTTTTACTTACAATAGGATACAGAACTTTTCTAGTCACTGCAGGTGTATTTATAGGTGCAAAAACCACGTTTATTATCCGTACACAATTTTATTGGATTTGTTCACTTTGGCGCATGCCATTTTTGTTAAAAGACCCATCTTGTACGGATATTACCATACAGAAAAGTTGCTAGTAATTGCAGGTGTATTTAATAGGGGAAAAAAAACACCTATTATTTAAAAGTAAAAACAATTTAATTCCGTGTTTTTCACTTTGGCGCAGCCCATCTTTGTTCAAAGACCCACTTTGTACTCACAATAGGATACAGAACTTTTCTAGTCACTGCAGGTGTATTTATAGGTGCAAAAAACACGTTTTATTATCCGTATACATTTCAAATAGATGTTTTTTTTTAATTTGGTGATGCCCAGTTTTGTTAATACAGCCACCTAGTACTTAAATTTAAATACAGAAATTTTGTAGTTACTGTTGGTGTATTTCATTGGTGCAAAAAACCCCGTTTTTTTATCCGTATAATTTTTAATAGCTGTATTGCACGTTGTGGGGGCCCTAGTTTTTTTCAAATAGCCACGTTGTACGACAATTTTCTAGCAACTGTTCTCGTTTGTCATTGCCGCAAAAAACGCATTTTCTCATCCGTGTGACTTTTGAATAGTTTTATTGCGCTTGTTGAATCTCAGTTTTTGGGGCACTGTATGATAGTTTGTTGAAAACATCAATTCCTAGTCCTACTGGGCAGTGTAAATCCCTGGGACGAAGAAAGAACACTGTTGATTTTGTCTTACGGTTCTTCCACCAGACCACATTTCACAGGTATTCACTAGAAACATTTCAGTTTCTAATCCTAGTTGGCTGTAGGAAATTAGAGGGATTTAAGAATAGCTGTGATTTGCCGTCTTTTAACCTTCCTCTAGTGTTAGCTTTCTGTTACTCTTTCTTATGTTAACGGGTCGGTTTTGACCCGTGTCTTAAATCACCCCTAGGATACCCTAAAAACAGTTATTTATGATCCAATTTGTTTCTTACCTCTTAGCTACCTTTTTAGGGTTTCTCATCCATGGAAGGTGATTTTAATATTTTTTGTTGTGGCCCCCCCGGGCCTTTCAATTTTAAGCGTACCCTTCATTTTCAATATAAAAATATTGTCAAATGAACCTCAAAAGAATAATATCAACTTAAAAAAGTTTTTTTACTTTGGTGTCCATTTTTTTAAGAACCATTAAAAAAAAACAAATTTTTTTAAAAAAATTTTTAAAAATTGGGAAAAAACCTTTTATCCTAAAAAATTATCCTTCCCCAAAAATTTTTTAAAAAAAAATTTAAAATTTTTAAAATTTTTTTCAGGAAAAAAAAATTTTTCAAACTTTTTTAATATTTTAAAAAAAAAATTTTTTTGGGATTAATATTTTAAAAATTTTTCAACCCAAAAATCAAAAAAATCCCGGGGACAAAAAAAACCCAAACCCCTTACTTCTTCCACCCCCCTTTTAATATCCCCAAAAAAAAAGAATTTATTCTTTAAAATTAAAAAAAAAATACTGGGACCCAAAAACCCCAAACCTGCCCCCATTTAACCTTTTACCCCCCTAAAAAAAACCCAAACCCTAAAAACAAAACCAAAAATTTTTTTTTACCCCCCCAACCTTTTAGGGCTCCCAAAAATTTTTTTTTTTTTTTTCCCCCCCCCCCTTTTTTCCCCCCCCCACCCCAAAAAAAAATTTTCCCAAATCCCAAAAAAATTAAAACAAAAAGTTTTTAAACCCCAAAAAAAAACCCCCCACAAATTTAAAAAAAAAATTTTAAAAATTTTTTAAACCTAAAATTTTTTTGGGGCCCCCCAAAACCCATCAACCATAAAAACAAAAAACAAAAAAAAAACCCCAAAAAAAAAATTTTTTCAAAACTAAAAAAAAAACCAGGTCAAACAAACAAACCCCAAAAATCCAACCAAAAAAAACCCCCAAAACAAACTTTTTAATCAAAAAACGGGGCAAAAAATTTTTTTTTTCCAAATTTTTTTTTTCACACACATTTTTTTTCCCATCTAAAAACCCAACCCCCCCCTTTTTTAAAAAACCTTTTTTTAACAAAAAATTTTTCATTTTCGGGTGGACGGGCATTTGTAAAGCCTTTGGTCCCCCAAAGGCGGACCCTGGGCCGGGACCCCCCCGGCAAGTGTGTTGGCAAGGGATTTTCCTAGTTCCCTAAAAACCCCCCCCTTTTTTTTTTTTTTAAAAATTCCCCCTTGGGTTTTTTTGGGTAAAAAACCGTTTTGTGGGACAAAAAGGGGGTTGGGAAATTCCCAAAAGGGTTCCCCCATCATTTCCCCCCTTAGGGTGGCAGTAGTTGCCCATTTGCCCGTTCCTTTTTTGTTTGTAAGTTCGGGTTTTTGTTTTGCAAAAAACCATCTTTTAAGGGGAAATAGTACCACATTCCGCGTTTTTTGGGCATATAAAAGCGGGGTGGTGTCGTAAAAAAAAACTTTGGGAAAGGGGCCCCTTCTCCAAACAATTCAGCGGGGAAACCCCCGGGTTTTTTTTTTTTCACTGTGCCCACCAGGGGATTTTCCCCTGAAAGTTCTTGCCAAGTCTGTGGAAAAAAATTGTCAAAGTAATGTTGTGACCCTGCACCAGTGTCAATCGAGGACTCTGTTTTCCTTGTTTATTTTTAGGGATGCCGCTTGCAGACTTGCCCTTTTTAAATCTGTAGATTCCATGCTAGCTAGTTTTTGCATACAGGCTGCCCAGATTTTTTATCCTATTTGCCGGGCATTTTCCGCGGAAAGGGGAAAACTTCGTCACGTCACCTTGGGCCCCGGGTTTAAAATCATGGAAGGAGCTGCAACCATTTCCCCCAAACACTCTATGGGAGCAAGTTTGGATTTTTTTTCGGGTCTCTGTTGTCAAATTGAGGACTCTTGAACATTTGAAACTTTTGAAGTGACATTGGTTTTCCCGGAAAAATATTCCCGCCTGTCGATGCGTCCCGAGACTATAGTGGCCCCATTGCAGGTTTGTAACTTCCCAGCAAGGGGAAAAAACACCAAGAGGCATCCAGGTCTCATCATGAAGGTCATTCCACATGTTGCCCTGGATTTGTTTTCCTTCAAGGTTTGTATACAATAATGACTTTTTTTTTTTATTGACAATGGCTTAAAAAGATAAACATTTTTGATTCACTTTCCTTTCACAAAAAAACCTTTTGATCCAAGGGGTCATTTTTATGACATTTGCAGCATCTGCCCTGCCCAAAAGACACTGAGGTCTGACTCCAAAAAGATTTGCCCCCTTTTGGATTTGAATTTTTCAGCGGGGGCAGCTTCGCACCGTGACCTCCTCATCAACTGATCAAACTGTCTGTGTCTTCCCGGTTTATACTCCCCTCATCTTTCCCCCTCAAAACCGTTCACTGTATCATTTGCTGTGGTTCCTCTGATTCATTATCATCCAAGATATAATCCGAAATTTGGCTTTTTTTTTTTTTTTTTTCTAATCTTCTCCTCATTGTTGCATGGTGTAAAACTGAAGATGTAACTCTGCAAAGTACCAAAGTAAGGATTTGGCCATACATGCCTGGGCATGTCCCAACCAAGTTGTTGGAGGGAGAGCTGGGTGTGGGCTTTGGTTTTTTATTGTGTTTAGAGTTCAGTTTTGGGACTTTTTTTGTTTTTTTACTCTTTTTAACCTGGGGCGAAATTGACCCCAACAACCCAAAATGTTAAATTTTTAATAAGACATTTTACAATTTGTAAAATAGTTTTTATTTTTTTGTATTTTTTTTAAAAAAAAGTTCCTGAAAAAGTCAAAAAGTCTTGTGCAATAAACAAATGTATGTAGAAATTTTATGCTTTTTAAAACCCAAAAGGGGCAGTCACTCACTAACACAGAGGAAGGGTTTTAAAAAAGACTTTCAAAAACTCTTTTTATCCTTCTTAAATTTTTTTATCTTTTTTGAAAATGGAGCCCAAAACAGGTAGTAAGCAGCAAAAGGGGTGTAGGAGGTAAGGGACGAGAGAAGGTGCTCTTCCAAAGATGGCGACAACCGCATGCCACGGATCGTCGGGGTTGCGGGACTGCGGGCCTGTCACGTGGGACGGGGCCCCTGTGAATCTCGTAACGAACCCGTCCCCCAATTGTTCTTCAGTGGTTAAATGCAACCTGATCCAGCATGTTACTCCTCGTCCTCCCAGCCCCGGCCACAAATGTCGTCATCAGCATCATCAGCATCCTCAAACCTGAAGCGAAGGCAGTCCAAATTCAATCGTGTACCCCCCACTGTGGAAAATCCATTTTCTGAAGACCTCTTTGATGGGGCAGAAGGCATGTTAAAAGATCAAGGGGGCCAAAAGAGGATTTTTCTCTGCTTGCCCCCAAGTTACTGATGCCATCAGGGAGGAGAAGAAGTGGTCAATTTGGGCAAAAATCCCGGGCGGTCGCAAGCCTTGCAGTCCCCTCTTGTTGTACCCGCAGCTCCGGGATGCAAAAAGTTCGGGGAACCAAGTCCCTGTGTTGATGATGATGATGAAACATTGGGATCCAACGGGGTCTTTTCAGCAGAATTTGTTGCGAGCCCTTCACGCGGACGGGGGGAAGAGATGGGGTATGTCGTACGGGTCCCCCTAAAAAAGGGGGAAGGGCGGTCGCCAAGTCCCTGGAGATGATTCCCCACCCACGATCGGGGAAAATCGCTCCTCGTTTACCCCGTCGAAAAGGTCCAGGCCCTCTCAAGCCGGGGGCCTTTACGAGCAATCCCTGATTCACCCAGTGATGTCATATGCCCCCTTTTTCCAAAAAACGCATCAGTGGGCCCAAGAATTTAGGTTTTAACCCCCACCAACATGTTTTTGTCACATGCAGCGAAGCAGGTTAAAAATGGAAGCAACATTTGGCCAAAAAAGGCCACACCGATGCGGGCTTTCCAACCACTGTCACACCCTTTGTCTCGAAATTTTTATTCTCAGTTCCAAAAGATCATTTTGCTATTTTTGCGGTGTGGGACTGTAAAAGCACAAGGTTTCATGACGAAACCGTATTCCTTTACCCACTTTATTTTTAAAATTTTTCACATTGTCAAGGGTTTTTGAGGTCATGTTGCTGTGAGTACAGCTATAATATGGTCCCTTTGGAACAGAAATGTGGCTTCTAAGTGGCATTTCTCCATCAAAATTTTTTTAATAGGGGCTGAGAAGTCTATTTATAATTTTTTGGGGTCTGTTGCGGAGATACAGCTTAATCATGGCCCTTTTGGGAACAGAAATGTGGTTTTTTAAAGGGGGCATTTTCCCCAAAATTTTTTTAAAAAGTGGCTAAAGTCTTTTTTTTATAATTTTTTTGGGGTATGCTGCTTTGAAATGCACAATACACAGACCCCTATTCTGAAAAATGTTGTTTCTAACAACATTTGTTCTTCACAATTGTCAAAAGTGGTCAAGGGTCATGTTTTGAATTTTTAGGGGGCATTTTGCTGTGATATGCAGCTATTTTACAGGTCCTATTATAAAAAATGTGGTTTTCTAACAAAATTTGTTCTTCACTATTTTAAAATGGTCAAGGGTGATGGGGCTGTAAAAAAGGAAAAGGTAGGACCGTTAAAGGACAATATTGCAGAAACTTGTTTTTTCAAGATCTTTAAAAAAGCTAGCAATTCCTGTATTTAACAACCCCTTTTTTTAAAAAAATTAAAAAAAAGAGAAACAAAGACGTGGTGGGATTCCATCCCCATTTTAAAAAAGTGTTTTTTTAGAATTAAACTACAAAAAAAAATTGCATGTACAAAAAAACTGATCAAATAGTCCTTGAATTGTACAAAAGGGGGGAAAAGGGAAAACTTGAACAGATGTGGTTACCCCGGGGCAGGTATAGTCAAAGCCCCGTTCAAAATAAAATGGAGGGGTTTAAAGACCCCCCTTTTTACACCCTTTTTTAAATCTGTGGGGCATGCAGGTTGGGGCTATCCTGTGGCCCCGGAAAAGGTATGTCAATGTCCAGTTCAACTAAAATGGTGGTTAAGACCCTTTTTCCGGGACTTTTTTAAAACGTGGGTCAGGGCAGGGTTTAAAGGTTTTACGTGGTCCAGGGGCAGGATAGTCAATAGCAGTTCAACTAAAATGGGGGTTTAAAGACTCCCTTTTCCCCGGGCCCTTTTTTAAACTGTGGGTCAGAAAGGGTTTAACGGTCATACTGTGGTAAGAACAGGTATAGTCATATTCCAGTTCAACTAAAAGGTGGTTGAAAGACTTTTTTTCCGGGACTTTTTAAACTGTGGGTCAGAAGGTTTAATGGTCATACTGGGTCCAAACAGGGTGTCAAAGTCCCCGTTCAACTAAAAAGGTGGTTTAAAGATTCCCTTTTTCCGGGACTTTTTAAATTTGGGGTCATGCAGGTTTTAGGCTCAGCTGTGGCCCGGACAGATATAGTAATGTCCGTTCAACTAAAATGGTGGGTTTAAAGTCCCTTTTTCCCGGGAATTTTTGGTGGGTAAGAAGGTGAATGGTCATACTGCGGTCCAGGACAGGGGATAGTCAAGTCCATTCAATAAAATGGTGGTTCAAAAATCCTTTTTCAGGGACTTTTAATCTGTGGGTCAGAAGGTTAAAGGGGCATCGGGTCCAGGACGATAATTAAAAGCCAGTTCAAATAAAAAGGTGGTTAAAATATCCTTTTTTTTCCGGCACTTTTTTAATTTGGGGGAGATAATTTAGGGTCATGCTGCGTTCCCGGACAGGGAAGTCAAAGTCCGTTCAAGTAAAATGATGGTTCAAATCATATGCCCTTTTGGCACTTTTAATTTTTGTGGGGGGGGGATGCAGTTTTTGGGTCTGGGGGGTGTTACAAGACGGGGTATTGAATGGTCTGTGATTTTCTTTCTGTGGCTTTTATAACCCTAAGTGTTTTGCCTAAGATTAACTTATTCTTTTTATGTTGTGGATGTTAATTCCATTTAAATTGGGTCATGCTGTGGAAAAGGCCCGGGAAATTAAATTTCGTGACTTTTTTCTGTGACTCTTGTTCCCTAAATGTGCACTATCCGTTTATTTTTGGGATGTTAATTCCAGATTCTCCATTTTTGGGTGTAAAAAAGGGTTTTTCCTCTCCCATAGATTTTAAAGGGTCAGGGTTTTGTTGAGCGATTATTATTGACAAATTTGAAATCTGCACGGTTTTTATGTTGATCGGATTTTTTTCGATCCGGCGATAATTTAGGTAAAAATCTGCACAAATCTATTAATATCGCGCCATTTTCAGCGCTTCCTGCATTTTGGTGCCAGCAAATCGATTAGAGAATAGGCAGGGTGAGCTGTGTGTGCGACGTCATGACGGGGAGTGTTGGTTGCGATTGGCTAAAAAAATTAATGCCTGTTTTACATAGAAAAGCCCTTCCTGTTCTTCCTCATTTGGGTCAACGTCTCAAGGGGTAGGACGTGGCTCGGTCTCTGTCCAAACACTCGCGAAAATTGTTTTTATTTTTTCACACAGACACTATTTTCAGCGTGGAATTAGAACTTAAAGGGAGATTAAGATTTGCAGATTTTAGGGCCTTTGGTGAGAATTTAAAGGAGCATCTGCCCCGTAAAGTCACGGGGGAGTGGAGGGGGGGGGGGGGGGCGGGGGGAACAAGACAACTCTTTTAAAAGGGTACTGGATATTGTGCGCCCAACTTTTTTTAGACATTTCATTTCAATGGTTTTTATTAACAGTTTTCTGTTTTAAATATTACTTGAATGTTTGGGGAGCCGAAATTTATTAGGATAAGATTTTTTTAGAAAAAAAACCCTTTATTATTGTATACATTTTAATAGGGGTTTTTTTTACTTTGACTCAGGCGGGGTTTTTTGAAGAGCTTATGCTTAAGTTTTTCAAAATAATTTTGGGGTGTTCACAGCCAACCAAGTTTTTATTTTATTGGGGGAATGCAACCCATTGGGTTGCTGCACCCGCCTATCTTTTAAACCAGTGCGGGGAATTCATACAATTTCCTATCCTCCCTGAGATGTTGTAGTCTGAATGGACTCCATGAGTAAAATTTAGGTTAGGGACCACCTGTACTGGGGCCCCTTTACCTATTGGGAGGGGCTTAAACAATTTTTGATCAAAAATGCGAACTAAGAATCCCCGGTTTTCAATTTTCCCTTGCGTAACATTTCCCAAAAAATTCCCATATCCCCGTGTTTTACTTAGTTTTTGTGTGCCATGATTTTTGTATTAGATGTAAGTTTGGGGCCTTTTCCATGTGCACCCAGCTTAAATTTTTTTAAAAAAAATTTTTTATGTGCACAGCCTAACCCAAATTTTTTAGCTTTGTTGAAAAAGAGCACCTTTCACTTAAATTTTTAAATTTCAGCAATTTTTTTAGTCACCGGGGAGGTGTATTTGGTTAAAAAGCAAAAAATCCATTTTTTTAACCGTATACAAAATTTCAGATGGGGTTTTTTTCACTTTGGGGCAGTCCAGCTTTTTTTTATAGGGCACCTTTGGGACTTAAATTTTAAAATACAGGGAATTTTGTATTAAAAAACTTTCCGGGGTATTTGATAAAAGGGGGCAAAAAAAAAAACCTTTTATTATTCCCTAAACATTTCAGATAGGTGTTTTTTTACTTTGACGCAGGCCACTTTGTTTGAAGAGGCACCTTTTCACTTAAATTTGAATACTGCAATTTTGTAGTCACCGGGAGGTGTTATTTTGGGAAGGGGCAAAACTCCAATTTTATTTCCGTTTTACCCTTTCAGATAGGTTTTTTTCAACTTTTTGGGGCCGTCCAGGGTTTGTTTTATAAGGCACCTTGCCCTTAAAAATTTTTAAAACCGCAATTTTTTTTTTGATTTTGGGGGGGATTTTTAGAATAGCATTTATTTGCCCTTTTTAATAAGGTTTAATTTCCCAAAACTCTTTCCTTTGGGGTTTTAAATTTTTTAAAACTTTTCTGAACAAATTGAGCGAATGCCCGGGGGGGGGTAAAATTGGGGGGGAAAGAGGGGGGGGTTTTTGGGGAAAGGGGAAATAAAAGGTTTGGAAAAAAGAAGGGCTCCTTTTTCCGTGGGGGGGCGATAACCACGCCAATTAAACCAAACCGGGGATCGGTCGGGGTTGGGAGGACCGGGGCAAGGGGCCCGTCATAAACTGGGGGGCAGGGCCCGGGGAATTCTCAGTTTAACGGAACAGCGGTTTCGGGGCCAAAAATGTTCTTCAGTTTGGGTTTAATTGGCAACCTTTCAACCAACCCCAGTTTTTTGGCCTCCCCGTCCCGGCAACAAAGGGGGCCCTTCCGGTATGTTTTTCCAAAACATGTTTCAAAAGGCGCCCAATTAAAATTTTTTTCGTGGTTTAAAAACTTTTGGATAATCCCAAATTTTCCGAAGGACCTTTTTTGTGAAAAAAAAATGCGGATTTTTGGTCAGGGAAGGCTTTTTAAAAGATCAAGAAAATGGGTTTATGATTATTATTTGACAAAGTTGAAAAACGGCACGGTTTTTTTTTTGTTTTATCAGTTATTTTTTTGATCACGGGGATAATTTAGGTTTAAAATTTTGGCCCTAATTTTAATTTCGCCCATTTTCGGCCTTCCTGTCATTTTTGGGGGCCCGCAAATCACTTAGGGGAAAAGAGCAGGGTGAGCTGTGTTTTTGCGACGTAATTGGGCTGGGGTGTGTAAAGGGGTTTTTTATTGGGTGGAAAAAAAACAGATTGGGCCCCTATTACATTTGAAAAGCCCCTTCCTGTTCTGCCCCGTGTGTTCAGCGTTTATACAGTAGGACTTGCGCCCCTTTCCTCTGTCCCAAACAGCTTTAGCAAACAGCTCAGCGAAATTATTCTATTTTGGGTTTACAGAGCAGCTATTCTTTAAGGTGAACCTTAGAAAATTAGGTTTGATTGAGAAAATTTTCAAGGGTTTTTAGGGGGGTTTTGGGTGAGAATTTTTAAAAGACACCTAGCCCGTAAAATTCACAGAGGGCGTGGGGGGGGGGGGGCCCCGGGGAAACACAGACAGACAGGCTCTTTATAGGATACTGGTATTGGATCCCGCTTAGTTTAGACATTGCATTGCAATTGCTTTTTGTTAAAAGTTTTCTGTTGAAATACTATTTGGATGTTGGAAACCCAACTTATATTAGTATACAGATTTTTTCTAGTAAATGAGGTCTATTTTTGGGGCAAAATCCAAAATTTTTTAAAAAGGGATCATTCCAGAAGCTGTTTTTTTTTTACTTTTTGGTCCCCTCAAGCTTGTTAAAGAGGTATTGCACTTTAAATTTGATCAAGCAATTTTGTCGTCACCGCAGGGGATTTTTAGGTGCAAAAAATACCGTTTATTACCGTTCATTAGATGCTGTTTTTTTCACTTTTGGTCATCAAACTTTTTTGATAGAGGTACCTTTCACTTAAAAATTTTAATCCCGCAATTTTGTGTCACCTCAGGGGATTTTTAGGTGAAAAAAAAACCCCTTTATTATCCGTATACATTTCAGATAGGTGTTTTTTTTTCAACTTGAAAAAACTTTTTAAACTCTCGGTTTTTACATATTTTGATCAAAAGATGTTTAAGCTTTCCCAAAGACTTTCAAAGCGATCTCAAAATCGGGGCAGTCCCCTTTTTTCTTTTACTCTCAACAAGCCCCCAATGGGGGGGGGCCCCCCCCCGGGGTCAACCCACCTCCATTATTCAGAGAGAAAAATAAAAAACACCCCAAACCCGCAAGCTGCCCCTTTTTATGACAGAGTGTGAGAGTGGGGGGGACAGAAAACCCCAAAAGGAACACCCCTTCCTTCCCATATAGGTTTAAAATCAATGTACACCCAAATATAACGTTTTTTCTGCACCCCAAACACATTTTTGAAAAAAAAGTATCAAACCTGGGTGCCACTGGCAGGGTGCGGCACACATGTAATTTTAAAAAGTACACAAACAAACCGGGTGCCAGCGGGGACATTACTGCAAAAGGGGAATACACTACGTGGGGAAAACCCTAAAGAAAAATTTATGCTATCTATCAACATGAAAAAACTTTTAACTCCTGTTCAATTTTTGGGTCAAAAGTGTTTAAGTTCCCACGACTTTCAACGCGATCTCAAAATCGGGGAGTCCTATGCATCTTTACCTCTCAATCGAGCCAATCAGGCCTCCCACCGGGTCAACCGACCTCCCTTTTCCAGAGAGAAAAAAAATAAAAAAACCCCAACCCCGGGAAGCTGCCCTTCTTAGACGCCTGTAAGTGGGCGGGGACAGAAAACAAAATGGGAAAGCACCCCTTCCTTTTCCCCAAAAGGTTAAAAATCAATGCACCCAAATATAACGTATGTTTTCTGCACACAACAATTTCTGAAAAAAAAAGAAAGCAAACCGGGTGCCACTGGGAGGACTTGCGGCACACAGGTAATTATAATGTACACCCAGACCGCCCCCAGGTCACATTACGCAAAAAAGGGGAATACACTAAGTGGAAAAACCCTAAAGAACATTTATGCTATCTTTACAGAAAAAACTTTGAGACTCTCGGTTCACATATTTGATCAAAAGATTTTAAGCTTTCCAGACTTTTTAGATCGGTTTTTAAAAATTGTGGGGAGCTTAAAAATCTTTTGATCAAAAAAAGTGAACCGAGATCTCAAAAATTTTTTCTGTTGTTTAAATTCAAAAATGCTTCTTTAGGATTTCCCCGTAGTGTATTGCCCTTTTTGGTTAAGGCCACTGGGGGCGGGCTGTGTTGGTGTACATGTTTTAAATTTCGTGTGCCGCACCCTGCCAGTGGCACCCGGTTTTCATACGTTTTTCGAATGTTTTTGTTGCAGAAAATATTATACTTGGTGTACATTGATTTTAAACATATGGGGGGGAAGGGGGCTCCCTTTTGGGGTTTCTGTCCCCGCCCACTTCACAGGTGCTAAAGAAAGGGGAGCTTCAGGTTGGGTGTTTTTTTTTTTTTTCTTCTGAATAATGGAGGGGGGGGACCCCGGTGGGAGGCCGATTGGTCGATTGAGAGGTAAAAATGGAAGGACTGCCCCATTTTGAGATCACGTTTTAAATCGTGGGCACTTAAAAATCTTTTGATCAAAAAAGTGAACCGAGTCTCAAATTTTTTTTATGTGATAGATAGCATAAATCTTTTTAGGGGATTTCCCGTAGTGTATTGCCCTTTTTTCAATTGGCGCAAAACCACTTTGTTGATGAGGGACCTTCCTTTAAATTTGAATCCAGCAAATTTTTTCTTCACCTCAGGTGTATTTTTAGGTTTCAAAAAAATACCCTTTATTTTCCGTATACAGGGCCATTCCTAGGGCGGGCAGGGGTGCGCGCCCGGGGGCGCCGGGTCCGCTCAAACCCGAGGGGGGGAGGGGGGGTGTCCCCCTGCCCGCCCTGCCCGCCCGGAGGAGCGCCCCTGACTCTGCGGGCTGTTTTATAACAAACCCCGCAGGCCCAAAACTGCCAGTTACGGGGAGGGGGCGGGATGGATTGTTCCGTCCTACTCCCAAACCCTGTACCAGCGTCACGGGGGCGCATGGGGTTTCACCCCGCCCCTGTGCGCTCGATTCCCCCGGCTGGCACCTCTGGCCGAGGAATCCCCGGGGGCTGCGGCGCGTAAGCGGGGTGAGACGTCAGCCGGGGTTTCACCACTCAGCAGCTTTTGGGAGCTGGACGCGCGGACGAGGTTGGGAAAATAATTTTTTGTTATTTTAAATTACTTACAGGGGGCATCATGGCTTTAAAAAGGGGGGATCACTGGCTACAAGGGGAAAACACTGGGTACAAGGGGGGCATCTTTGGGTCAAGGGGGCATCACTGGTTTTAAGGGGGCATCACTGGTACAGGGGGGGATCATTGGCTACAGGGGGGGCTCATTGGTATAAGGGGCATCACTGGTATTTAAAAGGGGCCTCATGGCTACAATGGGGGGGCATCACTGGCCAGGGGGGATCACTGGGGGCTACAAGGGGGGCATAATGGCTACAAGGGGGCATCACTGTCTATAAGAGGGGCATCCTGGCTTTCAAGGGGGATCATTGGTACAAGGGGGCATTTAAATGGGTACAAGGGGGGCATCATTGGCTACAGGGGGGGATCATTGGCTTTTAAGGGGGGGGAAAACACTGGCATAAAGGGGGGGTCACTGGGTACAATGGGGGGCATCAATAGGCTACAGGGGGGCATCACTGGCTACAAGGGGGGCATCACTGGCAAAGAGGGGCATCACTGTCTATAAGAGGGGGTCAATGGCTACAATGGGGGGCATCACTGGCTACAAGGGGGCACATTTACTACAATGGGGGGGGAAACATGGCTATAAGGGGGCATCACTGGTACAATGGGGGGATCACTGGTAAATTGGGGCATCATGGCTATAAGAGGGGACCTGGCTACAAGGGGGGCTCATGGCTATAAGGGGGGGATCATGGGTAAAGAGGGGGATCACTGGGCCCATAAGGGGGGATTCTGGCTACAAGGGGGGGCATCACTGGCTGTAAGGGGGAACAGGCATAAGAGGGATATCAAAATGGTATAAGGGGGATCACTGGCTAAAGGGGGCATCACTGGTACAGGGGGGCATCAAGGCTTAATGGGGGCATCACTGGGTACAATGGGGGATCACTGGTATAAGGGGGCATCCTTTGGCTACAGGGGGGCATCACTGGCTATAAGGTGGCACTGGCTACAGGGGGGGACAATGGCATAAAAAGGGGCATTTCTGGCTAAGGGGGGTCTACTGGGTATAGGGGGGGCATTCACTGGGGTACGGGGGATCCTGGTACAAGGGGGGCATCACTGGCTAAAGGGGGCATCACGGCTCAGGGGGCATTATGGGTGCAGGGGGCATCTTGGGTCAAGGGGGCTCACTGGCTATGGGGGGGCATCTGCTGGTGTGGGGGGCATCTTGGATACGGGGCATCACTGGGTATAAGAGGGGGATCTTTTGGGGGGGGGGTACAGGGGCATTTGGTACAGGGGGCATCATTTGGTCTGAGGGGCAACGGTAAGGGGGGCATCTTTTGGGCTAAGGGGGCATTCCTGGCTACAGGGGGGCATCTTTGGTACAAAGGGGGGCATTTTTGGTAAAAGGGGGGCATCTTCTGGCACAGGGGTACTACACGGGTACAGGGGCTATTACAGGCACATATGAGGGGTTAGATGGGGCATTTTTAAAAGATAGGAATTGGTAGGAAATGCTGATAAATGGGGGTCTTTAAAATGTTTGTTTTGTTTTAAATTTTACAGTGAAGATAAAAAAGTGTCATGGCGTCTGGGACAGAGGAAAAAGAAGGAAAAGAAAAAACTCTTCAGAGACGTCTCTTGAGTCATAATATAACTTTCTGTAATTTATTTAATGTCTGCAGAGCCTGTGTCAGCGGTATCCCACTGTATGTCACTGTATGCCGGGGAAAATTTGGGTTTTAGTAAATGGTTTAACTCGTAATGGGGCATTTGTATTTCCGGTCACTATTGGTGGTGATTGTGGTCATGGTGTGGTTTTAATTCGGGACTGTGTGTTGGTTTAAAAGTGGGTCTTAGTGGTTCTTTTGGGTTTCTTGTTTGTGTAGCGGTGTTATTTGGTAACTGTAGGGCTTTATTCAGTAGTTTTTAGTGCACATTGTGGTAAAGCTTTTTGTTTAATTTTGGCTTTGGTTTATGGTATGCACTGTTGCGCCGTTGTTAAAGGGGGGGGGGGGGCCCCACATTTTCTTCATCACCCCGAGTGAAATTTAGCCTAGGAACTGCCCCGTCCTATACATTTTCCCGTTTGTGTTTTTTTTCAAATTTTGGTCCCTCAAATTTTTTTTTAATAAGGTACCTTGCCCTTAAATTTGGGTTCAGAATTTTTTCGTCACCCCCAGGTGTATTTTTAAAAGGTCAAAAAATACAGTTTATTATCCCCTATACATTTTGATAGGTGTTTTTTTTTTTCATTTGGGCAGTCCAGCTTTGTTTTAAATTTAGGTACCTTGCATTAAATTTTAACCGCAGTTTTGTCTCACCGCGGTGTATTTTTTGTTAAAAAAACCGTTTTTTATCTGTTTACATTCCAGATATTTTTTTTCACTTTTGGGCACCAAGCTTTGTTGGAGGCACCTTGCCTTTTAAATTTTAAACCAGCAATTTTGTGTCAAAAGCGGGTATTTTTAGGGGCAAAAAAACCGTTTATTATGTATACATTTAGATTGTGTTTTTTGCATTTTGCCCCCGTCCACTTTGTTGATAGAGGCCCCCCTTGAAATTAAATTTGAATCCCGCAATTTTTGTTCGTCACCGCGGTGTATTTTTAGGGGCAAAAAAAAAACCCTTTATTATCCGTATACATTCCAGATAGCTGTTTTTTTCACTTTTGGTTTATCAACTTTGTTGTAGAGGTACCTTGCACTTAAATTTCAATCCAGCAATTTTGCGTCACCCGCAGGTGTATTTTTAGGTGCAAAAAATACCGTTTATTATCCGTATACATTTCAGATACGGGTTTTTTTTTCCTTTTGGTCATCAAGCTTTGCTGATAAAGGGGGATTGCACTTAAATTTCAAAGCTTTTTGTTTTGATTTTTAGGGGATTTGAAATAGTTGTGATTTGCCGTCTTTTAATAAGAGACTTTCCCAAAACTTTCCCATACCTTCTCAAATTTTTATCTTTCTGAACATGGAGCGAAATTTATGTGGTAAGCGAGCAAAGAGGGGGGTTAGGACATGGAGGTAGAGGTACGGGGAGAAGGTGCCCCTTTCCCTTTATGCTGGGGGACAACATGCATGCCAGAGGAATAGTCGGTTGCAGGCCCGTCAGGCTGTCATCGCTGGGTCAGGGCCCTGTGAATTCAGTAACGAACAGCATCCCCAAAATCTGTTTTAGTGGTTAATGCAACCTGCATCCAGCAGTCTTACCTCCTCGTCCTCCCAGTCCCGGCCACAAATGTCGTCATCAGCATCATCCGCATCCGTCCAACATGAAGCAAAGGCAGCCCAAATGTGAACTCGTGTACCCACCACTGTGGATAATCCATTTTCTGAAGACCTCTTTGATGACAAAATGCGGTTGGGGTCAGAAGGCATGTTAAAAGATAAAGAGGCCAAAGAGGATGATTTTGTCTGTTCTGACGCCCAGTTACTGATCCCATCAGAGGAGGAGAAGGAAGCCGGTCAATCGGCAAAAATCCCAGGCGGTCGGCAACGCCTTGCAGTGCCCCTTGCTTGTAGCCCGCAGTTTCTGGATGCAGAAAGTCAGGACGACCAAGTCACCTGTGTTGATGATGATGATGACGACATTGCGGATCCATCGTGGTCTTTTTCGCAGAATTTGCTTGCGAGCGCTTCATCACTGGACGAGGAGGAAGACGATGGGGTAGTGTCAATATGGGTCCCGGTCACAGAGGTCCGCTGATATGATTCGCTCCTCGCTTATCGCCGTCAAAAAGGTCCAGGACCTCTCAAGCCTGGGCCTTTTTGGCAAGGCCTGTGATTACCAGCGATGTCATATGCCGCCTTTGCCGTAAACGCATAAGTAGAGGCAAGAACCTTAAGTGGTTAACCACCCCCAAACATGTCTAGTCCATGCAGCGAATGCATGAGTTGAAATGGAGGGAACACTTGGGCCAAAAAAAAGGGCCCGACCGACGGCCCGGGGCCCCCAACCAAATGTTACACCCCCTTTCTCCCCCCTTCCTCCTCCTCCGCCACCACCAAACGTTCCTCAGCTGCCCCCTGTTTTCTCAGAGTCATGATCAGGGGTCAGCCCCCACTGCAGCCTCCACCCTCCCCGAGTACCACCAAACACCAAAAAAAAGAGGAACCCCCTCCTAATAGAGATGGGCCCAAAATTTCCCCGAAATTCGGTTTTTGTTCACTTGCCGAAAATTTTTCGGCAAAAAAAAAAATTCGTTCCGAATTAATTTTGGACGAATCACGTTAAAAAAACTTTATTTCCCGGCTGCACAAAAGGGGTGCGGGTGTGTAGGAAAAAATGTGCCATGTTTAAATATGCAAAAGGGGGGCTTTGGGTTTTGGTTTTTCATTTCAAAAGTTGTGTTTTGTATTTACACGCACATGAATGCCCCCGGCCCCCTCTTAGAATTTGCTTAATTTAAAAATTTTCCCTGGGCACTTAAGGGGCCAAAAAATGACCCAAAAAAAAATGAAGGGGGGAAGTTGGGCCCGATAAAGTCATTTCCGAGAAAGCTTTGGGAAAAAAAAAAAATGAGAGTCAATTTGGAAAATTAGTGAAAGAGGGTGGGGGGGTTGGGCGGCGCTAGCCCACGCAGCATGAGGTCAAAACAGTTTTCACAATGATTTTCTGGAGGTTTTGGGAAAAACAGGAATGGGGCACGGGTGGCCAATGGGGCACCCCTGTGGAAGGGGCACCCGGGAGCAGCAGCATGAGGTCAGGGCAAATGGCACAATTTACAGAGGGGGGGAGGTCACGGGCCCTCAGGCCCCCCAGCAGCAGCAAAGAGGTTTTAGAAGTGGGGGCCCTTTTACACGTGGGGTAGGTAAAAGCAGCAGCCACCCGCAGCGCATGAGGGCCCGACAGTGGAAACCAAAGACAAATGTGGAGGGTAAAGGGGCAGCCCACAGCAGCAGGCCCTGAGGTCAGGCAGTGGCACAATGACAAATTTTGGAGGTGGCCAAAAAAAAAAAAAGGGTAGGCCCCAAGGGTGGGACAATGGGCACAGTTTTGGAGGGGCACGGGGAGCAGCCAAGCAAACAGCAAGAGGTCAGACAGTGGCAAATTTAAAAAAGTGTGGAGGTGGGGGGCAATACCCGTCCCTGGTAAAAAATGGTTTTGGGGCAGATGGAGAAACTGTCAGCGATGTGTGGCATCAGGCGGGGGGGGGCGGGATCAGAATAGTCGCTGGGGGCGGGGTTAGTTTAAAACCAGACTCTTTTCCTCACAGTTTGGGTGGGGGCGCCCATGGCTGATGTAGTCTGAGCCTAAGGAAATTGGGGGGGTGTGGGAAACCCCTTGGCCGATCCACCCCTGTTTTCATCTTGACAAAGGGTCAGTCTTTTCCACTTTTCCCCCGTGGAAAGGGGGTTTCCCCTTTGGGGGGTAACGGGGCCCCCCGCGCACTGAACCCCCCGCTCTGATCCCCAAAATACGGGGCCGGGCCCAGGAAGCTTCTCCACTGCAAACCCCGGAAAAGTTGGGCCAAAAATCCAGTTTGGTGCCCAGTGGGTCCAGCGGATTTTAAAATTGGGGTGGCGAGTGCTGAAAAAGTACCCAACCACCTGTTGGTTTCGGGGGACTGCTCCAGGTCCCTGCTGCGGGCTGGCAAACAAACCCTCCTCACTAGGCGGGGGGGGAAGGGGAAGCTCTCATCAGTGATCCAGATTAGGTTACTGCTGATGGAGGGGGGTACTGTTTTTTCCCCCACCTTCCCCCAGAGCCCCGCGGCATTTTGTAATTTGAGCGCTGAGGCCCCCCGGTGGGGACCTGTCAGAGGGGGGGAGGGATCCCCGAACTAGGCGGGGCCCAACTGTTTACGGGGGGTTTTTCCCCTATAGCAGGCATCTTAAAACTGCGGCCCCCCAGTTTGTTGGGAAACTACAGTTTCCCATCATGCTTTTAAATAAAAATCTAGAACAGGGGGAATTTGATGGGAGTTGTAGTTTCCCAAACCCAGCGGAGGGGCCCCCAGTTTGAGGATGCCTCCCCTTTTAGTATTTAAAGTTTGTCCCCCCTTCAATAGCGGGGGAAAAAAGGCCCCTTTTTTGGGCCCGGGTAGCGAGGGTTAAAAATGGGGTTTGGAGGGGCCAGAAGTCACCCCTTTCTCGGATGGGGACTATTCGGCTGTCATTCCCAGGAAAAATAAGCATGCTGCGGGCCACCCTGCACAAGTGACTCCAAAGGGGGCTCCCTCCCTCCATTTCCACTTATACTGCCACGGTGTTTGGGGGTCATCTCCCTCGTCTTCCTCTTTCCCCATCCACCTCCTCCAGCTGCTCCAAATCCCCCTCTTTGTCACCTGGGTAGAAAATCCTCTTTTTCCCCGGGACTATGGCTTTGCCCCAATGTCCTCCTCCCCCTTCCCCCCCTCCCCTTTTAATTTCCCCCAAACCGGAAATCATGGGGGCCAGGGAAAAATGTAGCCCCCACTTTTCTCCAGCCCCTGCCCAGACAGATTTTTTAGCTTCTTTTCCCTGGCCCATGAAAGCAGGGGGGATTGACGTTATTCATCCCGTTGTCCTTTGGCGACTGACAAATAAAGTCGCCTGTCGAATGGCTCAACAAACGGGAGGGGGGTCACGCATGACCCCGCCCCCTGGGGTGACATCAAAAATTACACGGGGAGTAATTCTGTTTTCCTGGATCATCAAAAAATCGTTAATTTGGCCTTTTTCTTTTTCATTTCAGTCCTTTTCTTTCAGGCTGGAATTCCAACGGGTGGAAACATCGGGATATCAGAGTGTGTTGGGGGAGGCCCGTTTCTGCCGCTGAACTCCCAGGGGGTGGGTTCCTGGCTTTGTACGAATTTAAAAAAGGGGTTTTTGCCAGTTTCCTTTCCATTTTTTGAAAGTTTAAAGATCGGTTTGGAAGGGCTTTTGGACCTTTTCAAAACCAGATTAACACGGGGGCACCTTTCAGGGCGGCCCTGGGGCCTTTCCCCCTCGGGGCAGTTTGGGACCCCTTTTTCCCCCCATTGTCCGTCACCCCTGGTTCATTTTGGGAAATTGGCGCCCGGGGAAAAAAGCCACAATCGATTTCTTGGTGCCCTGACGCGGGGAAGTTCATCCCTGTGTGACTTCGTTCGGAGGCAAGCCAGGGTTTTAGAACTGCGTTTAAAACGTTTTGGCCCCCCCAACCCTGGGGGGTATGATGGAGCAGTACTTGTGGAGGTGAGATGGTGGTTTTGGGGGTGGGGGAGGGAGGAGGGCGGGAAATTTGGGCAGGGAGCCCGAGGGTTTTAAAAACGTGGGGAGGGAAAACAGCGGGTTTTGTCCAAGTTTTAGGTGTTTCATGGGCCGGAAGCACATTTTACCCCGTGGAATGTAAAGGACAGGGATGGCCCTTTACCGTAGTTACAGCTTCAGACGTCCCCGCTTTTCCGGCACCCCTTTGGGAAAAAACCGATTTAAACTTAAGTACCGGGCCCCCCCTTCTGTTTTATTTTTTATGAAAAGGGTTGGGGACTGCCTTTTGGAAAAAAAAATTACGGCTTGGGGAAAATCTCCCTCTCGGCTCGGGGACAAAGCCCTTTAAATTTATCGAAAAGGTGGGAGAGTCCACCATTTTTTTAAAAGGGGGGGGACTGCGGGAAAATACCCAAAAACTTGGACAGGAAATGGGGGGCTGCTGACCTAAGGGGTGGGTTTGGAAAGCATTTTGTTGTCTCTTTGAAAACGCCTCCCCCTGAAACGGGCTGCTGGCGCCCTGAGTAGCGAGGGGGAGGAAGGCCATGGACCCCGGGGGATGATGTCAAAGAGAAACAGCTTCCCCCCTGCAGAGGTGGTTTGGGGCCTTGACTGGGGTGCAATTTGGGATGCGTGGGCCCCTGGGCTGCTGCCCGCTGCTGTTGCTGCGGCGGAAAGGGTGGACCCCCCAAAATCTGAGCCCACGTTTCTCCCCGGGGCCCCCGGTGGTGACGTTTGGGGGTTTTTTGACGCAGGGCCGGTGGTGCCCAAAGTTAGCTCCCTGGCCCAGCTTCAATTTTTGCTTACAGAAATTTTAAAATATACCCCTTTTTCGGGTCCTCCGGGGTCTTAGCAAAGAAATGCCCCACCGCCTAAGTATCGGATTTTACCGCCAACGCTCCGCCCCTGAGTGAAATACTGGCCCCCGCTTTTTTCGTGGGGCCCCTGTGGCTACTTTCTTGGGGCCTGCGGGAAACTGGTTTTTTTTCCCCCTTTGGGGCCCTTTGGCTCCCGACCTCCCCTGTGATAAAACCCGCTGATAAAGGCCACCGACCCCTTGTGGGCCCGCGCCGCTGCCTGACCGCGCAAGCTGACGCCCCCTTTCTCCTGACGATTTATGAAGGGCCCCTTTCTCCCCCCGGCTCCCAAAGGGGGGGTCGGCACAATTTATCATCTTTTTTGTTTCATCGTTTCTGCTTTTTCCCATTTTCCCCCGGGCTTGGTTTTGTGGGCAGGTGTCTGGGGTTTTGGTTTTAAAGGGAAAGGGATGTTGACCAAAAATAAATTAGTCCAGGGGAAAAAAGCAAACCCGAAGTGGGGCAGAGATTTTTAAAAGAATTTCTATGTTAGGGTTTGTAAAAACCCCCTTTTTCAAGGGGGGTTTGCTGGAGGGGGGATGCGGGGGGGCCCCACTCCACCTGGGCATTTCCGGGTCTTGGGGCTTTCCTGATTGGGTTTTAGGGGGTGCCCTGCCCCCATAAAAGGCAGGAGTGCAGAAAAAACAACCTTTTTCACCCCTGGGACAGGATCATTCCCTACAGACCGGGGGAAACCCCAAATCTGTGGTTCCCCAAAAATATTGCGGGTTTTTCAGTTGGACGGGGCAGTGGGTCGGCGTGTGTTAGAGAGGGAAAAATTATTTTTTAGTTAGACCCCGGACAGGCATAGGATTTTTTTTTTTGGGTTTTTTTTTTTGTTGTCCCAAAAGTTTGCAATAAAACTGTTTTTCGGGCAGTTTAAAAAACTTTCCGGTTCCCTTGGATTTCTGTGCCCGTGAGGTCCCCGTATACCAGGGACAAACCACCCCCGCTCCCCGGATCCCTTAAAAAGTGGGGGAAGGTTGCGTAAGCTTTAAATTTTTTTGGCACAAAAAAAAACCCAAACTGGGACTTTTTAAAGGGGGGGAGCCCCCATATATTTTTTTTTTTACATCTCAAAATGGAATGTTTTCAAGGAAAGGGTTTGAAACCCAGTGGCATCGAAAAAGGGAAAGCTACCCGTGTGCAGCGGGAGGCTCCCCCGTGGAGCAAAGAGCGTGGAGGAAACAACCCGCGGGCGGGACAGCACAACTCGAGGCTACACGGGAGGAGAAGAGAAAAACCGGGAGACCCTTAAAATTTGTTGTGCAGAAAACTTGCCAGTGTCGCAGGACGGGGCCCCAGGTGTTGCAAAAGGGCAAATCATGCCTCCATAAGAGCCGGCCCATTTTCAGAAGAGGGACATCGGGGGGATAAAGGGGAAGGGCCTATTTAAACCACCTTTGAAAGAATGCCAAAGAAGGGGTTGGCCAAAGGAGGGCAGGGGGGCGGGAAATTTTTTGGGCCCAACCCTTCCTTTCAGGAGAACCCCAAAAGGGGGGGGGGCCTATTCGACCTGGAATCGGGACGACGATGAACTAATCCTCCCAAAAAAAGGGAAATTCTAACTCGCCTCGGAGTCCCAAAATTTCTTTTCGCAGCCCAGGGGGGAGCACAACGGGGCCTACAACTTGGAAAACCCCCACGCTCTCAATGCATGACCTCTTAAAACCTGACCAAAAAGGGGGGTTTTTCCCGCCGGAGATCCGACAGGCCCCCCAAGGTTGGTGGAACTTTTTGATGGGGGCCAGTACCTGAAAATCCCTCCCAGTTACCTTACGCAAGTGGGTAAGCCAGGGAGACCCCAAAATTGCGCCCCAGATGGTGGAGAGGGTTGAAGGGAAAAACCCGGGAAAGGGGGGAAAACTGAGGGTTTCTCCCAACAGCGCCCCCTAACCCCACCGGGGAGAGCTCCAGCACCCCGGGTAAGACTTTTCAAAGGGGAAAAAGGGGGCGGGAAAAGACCTGTTTTATTTTTTGGCATACACGGGAGAGACTGATGACCCAGTTTCTGGGAAACCCGGCAATCCGGGCCAGGGAAAACAAAGGCTCAAAAAAAGAGACTTAGAAAGGACATAAAAAAAAGGGCTTCCGATTTGGGAAGGCCAGGTACATGGTTGCCAATTGCCACTGTATGTTTAAAACCCTATGCAATGAAAATGTTGTACAAAAACCCCCGGGTTTTACCCCTGTATGCTAAGGTGCTTGTGTACTTTTCCGGGATCCCGGGGGGGTGAGAAAAACATGTGCTCTTTTAAAATTGGGGAGGTAACGGGGTAAAGGGCCGTTGTTAGACTCAGGTAGTCTGGTGCCCTTTAAAGAAAACCCCGTTTTAGGACCCCAAAGGAAAAACCCCGAAAAAAAAAAACCCATTAGGGGTGACCTGTAAAACAGGGGGGAAAACTCGCCATTACTTAAAGGCTATGGGTGGACTCGAAACCACATTTTGGGCCCCCGTACAATTTATGGGGGGGAAATATTTCCCCTTTCTTAATCCCTTGATGCCATTTTGGGGCGGGGGAACTTCCCACTTTTTTGGGAAATTTAATGGGGAATTTAAATCTCTCATACCCTCCCGGTAAGTGAAGCCAAAGTTGGGGGGAAACATTTTCCCTATTCGGTTATGGCGGGGGAAGAAGATGAACCCCTTGGGGGGGGTTTTAATCCCCCAAAAGGGTGAGAGCAGCCCCAAGCCCCCTAGTGACAAAATTTGCCTGATCTTGAGGTAGGGAAAGGGGCCCAGTTTGGGGCGAGCATTTTAAAAGATCCCCCCCCTTGCCCAGGGGGGAAAATGTTAAAGTATTAAATGTTTAACCCCTTTGGAATCTAAACCCCAAACCCTCCCCTTCCCCCTACTTTGGCTAAAAAAGGGGGGACTTGTTGTCCCAAAGTGGTAAGAAGGGGAGAAGAGCTGTGGAGCAACTGGCGTCCCCAAAAGGTCTATCGAAGGACGGTCCTGGGAACTGGCCCCGGTAACCTAAGGGGGAGGCCACTTGGGGGGAAAAAAAAAACTCCCGAGAGAACCCTTTCCAACGGTTCTTTTGGGGGGGGGTTTCATAAAGGGATTGTGAGAGTTTTTTGGTGACTCCTCCCCGGGGGAGTTCCAGCTGTGGGCCCCTAGAGAAACCACTATCGTAGCCCTCTGGTCCCCCCCCAATAATTGAGGTGCCTTTTTAAAGAATGGGCAATGGTTTTGGGTTGGGCCCTGTTGACAAGTCTGCCAAAGGCCATCACATTTAAGCCCATCATGGGACTATGAAAACGCGGTAATCCAGAGGTTTTCCCCCCTTGCGAAACACCTCATCCCAAGGCAAATTCCAAGGGAGCGGGAAACAGGGGGGTTAGCCGGGGGGGTTAAACCAAAAAAGGGGAAAAAAAAAAAAAATTCCCCTTAAAACGGATCAGGGTCCCCCCTTTATGCCCCGAGTCATAAAGGGAAGCTATTAAGTTTTTTTCCAGGTGAAACAGCGGGCGTACCCTGTCTACCATCCACAGACCGATGGACTGGAAAGAGAGGTTTAAAAAAAACCCCCCAAACCCATGTGAAGAAATGGGGGATAAAGAGGGGAAAAATTTGGGACTTTCCTGCCCCCAAATATCTAATTTTTGCCATCCGGGGAAGGCCCCCCCAAATCTTCAAAGGGTATTCCCCGTTTGAATTTATGTACGGTCGTCCCCCCTGGGGGCCTTTTTGGGACAAGCTAGAAAAAGCCGGGGAAGGAAGAGGCACCCCCTATGAAGTGTCTTTTGAAAATTTCCCCACAGATGCGGGAACCCTTATCGGGGCCGAAAATGTATAGTACGAAAAAGTTTATGGCTCAGGCGCGGGAAAAGCCCAACAAAGGTTTAAAAACCGTAGCGCCAGGAAACGTACTTTTGCCCCTGGGGCCCGGGGTTTCCCTGGATCCTCCCCCAATCGAGGGGAAAGGTTCCTACCCAAAGGCCCAAGGGGGCCTTTTGAGGTAATCGAAAAAATAAATGAGGTGAACTAAAAAGAACCGTAACCCGGGTAGGAGGAAGCCTAAAGCAAGTGTACCACTTTAATTTCTTAAAAAAAATGGAAAGAAGACTGTCACTTGCTCCCAGACCCCCCCTTTCCCCAAAGGGGCAGGTGAGTGGAGGTACCCTTTTTTGCCCGGGGGGAAAAGGGGTAGCTGACTCCCGGGCCCCAAATACGCAAAAAGGCCCGAATTCCCGGGGTTTCCCTTTTTTTCGAAAAAGTTTTTTTTTTTGGGAAGCCCTGGTCGTCCACGACCCTAAAATTAAAACACAATTTTTACTAAAACCGGGAGAGGGTTAATTTGGACCATACAGAATACCTGGGGCCCCAGGGGGGGGGGGTTATCTGGGAAGAAGTAAGGAAATGCGGGAAAAATTGGGGTAATTGAGGGAGTCCCAAACCCAAGTGACCCAACCCCCAAAAGTTTTTGATCCCCAACCCGGGATGGCAGCTGGGGGTTTTTGCAATGACCCTTTCCCGGAAAAGCTAAATTCCATCTCAAAGTTTGACGCTTAACCCCCATGCCACGGGTGGATGAGCTGATTTCAGACTGGGCAATGGGACGGTACATATAAAACCCAGACCTAACCAAAGGGTAATGGCAAATCCCCTGACCGATCGGCAAAAAAAAAGAAAAAAATGCTTTTCCACTCCGGGCGGTTTTTGTTTCCATTAAATTTGGGCTGGTTTGGGTTACATGGGGTGCCGGCCCCTTTCCAAAAGGGGGGTGGATAGGGTTTTTGAGACCCTAGTCCCCGTATGCCGCCCCCTTCTGGGTGATATCATCATTTCCAAAATCCAGATTGGGAAACCCCTCTCCCTGAGTGCAAAGGGGGTTATTTTATTCTTTATGTGAGGCCGGGGTTCAAAGGGCCCAAACCCCAAAAAATGCGCCCCCTTGTCTGAGGAGGCCAAGTATTTTTGGGGGACAACATAGGGCCCGGGGGGTTTGGGAAAACCCCAAGTTTCCAAAATTAAGCCATACAGAGATTGGGCCCCAAACCTGTTGAACAAGAAGCCCAAATGGGGGGGGCTTTTTTAGGGATTTTCAGGGTACACAAGGGGGTTATACCTAAATTTTTTCCCCTCCCCTTGGAAAAAAGCAAAAAAGGCCCCATTGGAACCGACTCTTAAGGACCTATTGTTGCTCCCGCCAGTGCTGATAACCCCGGGCTTTAAGAAAAAAGGGGTTTTTCCCCCGACTGAACGTCGGATTGGGGAATGGGGGCGGTACGCACAGGTACGGAATGGTGAAAAACACCCGGGTTTCTCTTTTTTGAGTAGGAAAATAAATGTCCACGAGACAGAAAAAGCATAGTGGGGGAAAAAGGGGTGCCCCGCCCCTTAAAAGGGCTCTAGAAGCACTCCCCTATTACCTGCTTGGCCCGGGAAATTTTTATTGGGGTTAACGGACATGCTCCCCCTTTAAAAGGATGTGGGGAAAATAAGGAAAAAAATTGGAAAAGGGCACAAGATGGGGTTTCCCGGCCTTTCAGGAAAACAAAAATTTTTTTGTAAAGCATTTGGCCCGGGACCCAAAAAAAAAATTCAGCGCCTTGTCCCCCGGGTTTCACTGCCTTTTGTCCAATGTGTTCCGCCCCGGGTTTTGAAAAAAAGGGGGGGGGGGATAAAGGACAGGGGTGTCTGGGTTGGTAATAAAGGGAAGGTTTTGTCTGCCCCAAGATACCCTTTTGTCCAGGTAAAAGAGCAACCAAAAAGTTTTCAGAGTCTAATAATTTTCTATGTTAGGGTTTTTGGGAAAACCCCTTTTTCAAGGGCTGTTTTTCTGGAGTGGGGGAAAACGAGGGTGGGGCCCCCCCTCCAAAAAGGGGGATCCCCGGGCCCTTGGGGGCTTCCTGATTTGGTTTTGGGGTGGGCTGCCTCATATAAGGCCCGGGCTGCAGACACACATTTTCTTTACCCGGGACAGGTTCATTTTCTAAAAGACCTTGGGGAGCCCTTTCTGTGGGTTTCCATAATATTGGGTGTGTTCAGTGACTGGCATTTGGTCGGCGCGTTTTAGAAGGGGGGGGATACTTTTGTTTGTTAGAGCCGGAAAAGGCAAAGGATTTGTTTTGTTGTTTTTTTTTGTTTGTACCACCTTTCTTTTCAAATAAAAAATGTCTGGGGCAGTTTTTAAAAAAAAACTTTTTGTGTTTTCTTGGATTTTTTTGGGCCCGCTGAGCTGTGCCCGTCTACCCAGGAGACGACCACCCCGCTACCGGATCCCTTACAGTATGCAGAGGCTGACCCTTCACAACATGACCTCCCATGCCACTCTCAACATCTATACTTTGCTGCCTACTGCAAGAAGCAGGGGATATTGGCCCCATTTCTTCGCTGCCAAGTAGCTGCTGACTGCCCTCCTCAAATTGTTCATCCTCGCTATATAGTGGCGCTGAGCCCAGACCACATAGTAGATCTCTGGCTGAGGGAACCGGATGGGTTAGAGGCGGGTTGAGGACAGGTGGGGGCCGCTGACCAGCTCCCGGGCCATGCCAACTAAGGGTTGTGTCTGACGATCCCACGGACTCTTGGCTGGGGTTGTCAGATGTCATCTGGGAGGAAGTGGATGACCTAGTCAACCAATCAAGAACCCTTGGGTTGCTGGTCAACACACGGCCGCTAGATGACAGCGGCAGTTGTGGCCTCACCAAGTGACCCCTGCTGCGACGTCCCCTTGCTGTGCTGCGACCTGGGCCTGGAATGTTTGTGCCTCTGCCACTCGCAGGTGAAGAGCCTGCCACCTCTCTGTCTGACATACTGTTTGTTCTAAAATGTACAGACACTGTTTGATGAACATATCTGTATATGATAAATACACACCCTTTATTTGACGCCAAGTGAACCCACTAAGAAGCTTGGGTAACCCTTGGATATAAATTGCGCTCCACAAATGGGCAGGAAAAATTGACTTGTATGTGCCGTTTAAAAACTCTGTGTATTTTTCTGATTATAAAAGCACAAACAGGCTTAATTAACCTTCGGATATGAATTATGCTACAGAATTTCTTCTGTGGCGGTGAAAAACAAAGTTTCTTTTACTGAGTACAGCTGCAGAACAACGCTTAATTAACCCCTGGATGTAAATTGCGCAACAGAATTGAGCAACCACAAACTAGTAGCTTTGTAACGTGTTACAATTGCGTTTTTTACGCTACACAACAAGAGATAAAATTGTAAGTAACCTTCGCTTGTGAATTATGCTACAGGAAAAATGTATATATTTTGGCGTTGAAAATGACGGTTTCTTGGGGTCAGCACACCAGCAAAACAAAGCTTAATTAACCCCTGGATGTAAATTGCGCCAAACAATTGGGCCACCACAAACTAGTAGCTTTGTAGCGTGTTACAATTGCGTGTTTTCTACGCCACACAACAAGAGATAAAATTGTAATTAACCTTCGCTTGTGAATTTTGCTACAGGAAAAATGTATATATTTTGGCGTTGAAAATGACGGTTTCTTGGGGTCAGCACACCAGCAAAACAACGCTTAATTAACCTCTGGATGTAAATTGCGCCAAACAATTGGGCCACCACAAACTAGTAGCTTTGTAGCGTGTTAAAATTGCGTGTTTTCTACGCCACACAACAAGAGATAAAATTGTAATTAACCTTCGCTTGTGAATTATGCTACAGGAAAAATGTATATATTTTGTCGTTGAAAATGACGGTTTCTTGGGGTCAGCACACCAGCAAAACAACGCTTAATTAACCCCTGGATGTAAATTGCGCAATAGAATTGAGCAGCCAAAAATGAAGTGGTATTTGTATTGTAAAAACGCTGTTTCGTTAAATGAATACAACAGGAACTGGCTTAGATCCCACTTGGATATTGAATGTATATGCAGCTGCAGTGGACACACACTGGATTTCAGATCCAATACCCCATAAAATCAGAAATAGAACATTAAGAGAACAGTCTCTGAGACAAGCTGAGACACCCCACAAAAATTGCTGTAAAAAAAATCAGTTCTTCAGTGAGAGCTATCACAATCAGCCGCGGCAGCGCCTTCCCTGATCAGTACAGTGAGAGGAGTGTGAGCTCCCGGCGTCGCGCTCGGACGTATATAGTGCGGTGTCGTCACAGAATCCCGCCGGTCTCTGATTGGCTTCATCTCTGCACATGTCATGTAGGCTATGCCCTTCTTCCTCCCAGAGTGCTTTGCCCCATGTAGCGTCATGTGCTCACAGCCATTTTATCAATCAAAAGCACACTTCGTTCACCCGAAGATCCC
The DNA here is from genome assembly GCA_025379985.1 of Phyllomedusa bahiana. Taxonomy (NCBI): domain Eukaryota; kingdom Metazoa; phylum Chordata; class Amphibia; order Anura; family Hylidae; genus Phyllomedusa; species Phyllomedusa bahiana. The sequence continues at coordinate 49,606 of JAODAL010025117.1, forward strand.
CAAACTTCGACTTCGTTCAGAACCGAAGTTTTCCTGAAATTCTAAACGAATTCCACTTCGTTAGAATCGATTCGCCCATCTCTAATCCTACCCCTTCTCCTCCCACCAGTTTGAGGACCTGCACGCCATACAGCGGCCAGTCTAGCAGCCAGCCTTCTGTCTTCCAGGTTTGGGAGCAGAAGAAACACTTTAACTCAAACCATCTCAAGGCCAAAAGCCTGAATTCGGCATTGCCAGGCTTTTGGCCTTGGAAATGTTGCCTTTCCATCTGGTGGACACAGATGGGTTCCGCCACGTCATGCCCTTGCCTGCCCCCAATACCAGATGCGGAGCAGGCATTTCTTTGCCAGAAAAGCCGTCCCTGCCCTAGCCAGCCACGTGCCATCTAAAATTTCAAGCGCGTTGTCTGCATCTGTGTCCGGAAAAGTCCATCTCACCACCGACACATGGACTAGTAAGCATGGCCAAGGCCGCTATATCTCTGTGACAGCTCACTGGGTGAGCTGGGTGGATGTCTCTAGGGGTGACGGTGGCGATCAGGCTCGGCGCATGCTCTTCAAAACCGCAGGGATGGTGCAAGGCTCTTTCCCCCAAGGTCCTTTGGCGGCATCACGGGCCAAGAGAAACCAGGCCGTGTTGAAATTAATCTGTCTTGGAAAAGTCCACCACGGGTCAGTAGCTGGGGACAGCTCCCAAAGAGCCGAGCGCTGGCTGGGTGACAAGAACCTTGTGCCGGGCAAGGGGTGTGCGAAAAGGGGGCGAAATCTGCTGGCCCCCCTTAAATGGGTGGCTGGGCAATCCCTTGCCTGGCACATGTCATAAACTCTTTGTCCAGAATTTCTAAAGCGCTACCCAGTCTAACTCCTGCTGAAGGGGGCTCGAGGTCTGAATTCGCATTCCCCCCGTTCCCCCACCCTGCTTGTCCCCCCCTGGCTTTTTGCAGCTCACTCGCCCCCCCCGTAAACCCGTTCTTTGTGACGGGGAAACATGCTGCAATTCCACCCTCCACATGCTCCAGCGTTGGGGGGAGCAGCGAAATGCCATTAGCAGTACAAAGTGACACATGGCCGAAAAAGCAGGGGAGGGAAACCTGGGGGTGTTGAGCCCCCGAGAGTGGAGGCAGGTGAAAGAGCTCTCACCATCCTTGCCGCTTTGAAGAAGTCCAAATGGTAAGTGCGGCAAGCCCTTGTCGCATGAGCTTGGGGTGATCTTGTTCGGGAACGATGTTGGACACTCTGAAACATTTTTTCCCGTCACGGGGGGGAGGAGCGGACAAAAAACCCTTTCCCTCCAAAAAGGCCCAACAGGTTCTCAATTTTATCGGTCTTCATTAGCCAGTGGTTCGGGGTCCAGGGCTAGGCAGGCGGTGCATCAGCTTCAGGGTGCTATTGAGGAAAGTCAGGGCTGTGTTAAGCTGTCGGGGGGAAAGGGAGGAGGAGGAGGTATTCCTAAACCGACTTTATCGACCCCCCTCCCTTTTTTAAAGGGGGTTGGGGGCGAATTTGGGGGCGGAGGAGGAAGATGAGGAAGATATTTGCTAGTCCCCCCTCGCCCCAGGGGCGGGGAAATAAAGGTCCCCCTTCACATGAGTGTTGGAGCCCCATTTCCTAAAATGCCTCGCATTAAGGCCATCAAAATGAAAAAACATTATGGGTGGCCCCCCCCTGGACCCCCGGTACAAAAAACAAAACTCAACTTTCCTTCCACCCACCCAAATAGGGTAAAAATGCGGGAAAACGAGACCTTGCTGATTGATCAATGGGAATCTGTTGCTCGCTTCACGCTCTTAAAATGCACGGGGGAACAAAGTCAGCGACGTGACGCGTAGATGCCAAGTAGCCATAGCGGCAGCACAGGGGGCAAGGTGGCAGAAGCCTAATGGGGCCCTCTGGAAAATCTTTTTTTTACCACCTCACCAAGATGCAATGCAGGGCCACTTTATAACACCGAGACCAGTTTAAAGATCAGGGGTGCAGACATCTGCGTCTAACACCAATGTTTTTGTATGTGTTCCGGGCCCCAATAGCTTCTGGGTATCCAAAAGGGACGAATGGCCCGAGTCGCTCCCACGCCATAGGGTGTTTTCCGCCAGCAGCCGTGTAAATATTGAGCGGCCTTCGGGCACGTGGGGAGTCATTAAAGACAAACGCCCGGGTTTTCCCACAGAAATGGATCTTTGACTTTTTTAAAGATGAATGGGGCAGGATTTGATGATTTTTGGGGCCCCCCAATTGCCGAGGTCCCCGTCAGTTGCGGTCTACTTAAATTTCCCTCTTAAAAAGAAATGGTCCCTTTTAAAAAAATGTTTTTAAAATGATCTTTCTTACTCAAATTTTTTATTCTCAGTTCCCAACATTCTTTTTGCAGGTTTTGCGGGGGGGGGAACTGTAAAGACGCAAGGTTTCAGGACAACACAGTATTCCATGTATCCTTTTATCTTTAGAATTTTTCGCATTGTCAATTTTTTTGGGGTCATGTTGCTGTGAGATACAGCTATAATTATGGTCCTTTGGGAACAAATGTGGCTTCAAGGGGGCATTTCTCCCACAATTTTTATTTGGTGAAAGTCAATTTTAATTTTTGGGGTCATGTCTGTGGATACAGCAATAATCGGGTCCTTTGGGAAAAAGAAATGTGGTTTTAAAGGGGATTTCTCCCTACAATTTTAACAGTGGTAGAAGTCATTTTTATAATTTTTTTTGGGGGTCATGTTGTTTTTAAAAATGCAGAAATATACAGGTACTTTATTAAAAAAAAAATGTTGTTTTAACAACATTTGTTCTTCACAATTGTAAAAAAAGGGGTCAAGGTTCAGTTTTGAATTTTTGGGGCATTTTGCTATGACATGCAGCTATACAAAGGTCCTTTTAAAAAAAAAAAATTGTTTCTAACAACATTTGTTCTTCCTTTTTCAAAAGTGGCTCATGGCCTTTTTTTTGAATTTTTGGGGGCATTTTGCTTGAAATGCAGATAATACAGGTCCTATATTAAAAAAAGTGGTTTTTAACAGAATTTTTCTTCACAATTGTCAAGAGGGCCAAGGGGGGTGGTGCGTCAAAAACAGGAAAAAGGTTTTTGCACTGTTAATGGACCATATTGCAAAATGACTTGTTTTTGCAGATCTTTAAATAGCTACAAACCCCTTTATTGAGACAACCATTTAAAAAAATTAAAAAAAAGAAAAAAAGAAGGTGGATTCCCCTCCTATTTTAAAAAGTGTTTTTTAGAATTTTAAACTAGTAAAAAACTTGCATGTACAAAATAGCTGGTAAAAAAATTTTTTCCCCTGGAATTGTACAAGGGAGGTACAGGAAAACTTGACCCAAAAGTAGGTTATTTAGGGACATGGAGTATGGGGCACGGACAGAGAACAAAGAACGAGACAATTTCCTCAGCACGTTAGTAAAATGAGAAAAAGAATGCCAAGAAAAAGGGGGCTGGGTGGAACGGAGCGTTAACACCATATTTCCGTGAAGCTCAAATTTGGGCTGCACTCATACGGAGGGGCAAGTGCTACCCAGCTCTTGATTGTAAGAGGATGGCGGAGGTCTTACCTCACACTTCCGCTTCCCACTCTCCCCCTTTGGTCGACGTTTTCGTTGCTGCGTCATCAGGGCATTTTTACCCTGTTAATAATGACGGCGCCAGCCTGGGCTTCACCGCACCCACGTAACTCCGGCCCTGGCAGTGAACCTGGTGTTAATGATGCGACGTAGCTGGGCCCCCCTCACGCACCCATGTAAGTTGGCCTGGCAGATGGACACCGTGTTAACAGATGGCTGACAACAGCACTGGCTTTCACTGTTAGGGCAATCAGGAGAGCTTTAAATTTCTCAAAAAAAATCAGATTTTTAAAAGGTGATTTCTGTGAGGTTAAGTAGTGTCAAAAAGGGCTCCGGGGCTGGGCAAAAATTGCACAATTTTAGGGGTTAAAATTTTTTGGGGCCGGGGGTCACTATGGGGTCATATTTGATCTCCCGGGGAGTTGTCCCCAATCACTGAAGAAGGATTTTGGGGAAAAAAATTTAAACCATTGAATTGATTTGGGTGAATCATCTCAGAAGCCAGGAGGGTGTTTCTCAAAAGAAGGTTTGGAGATGATTAGGGCATTTTTTTTTTACGTATGGGTGTGGGACGAATTTTTAAAAATCTACAGTGTAAAAAATACCTTTAAAAAACTGCAGGGAGGGGTTATGTTGTATTTATCGCACTTTGGAAAAAAAGAAAATTAATAATGTAAAACTTAAAAAAAAAATTCCCTAAAAAAATTCTGTAAACAAATGTCAGTTACCAAAAAAAAAACTAAAGACATCACTGTACAAAATAGCTTTGGCCACTTTTGATTTTTGGGCAAACAGGTTTTGGGGTCCCCTGCGTGGTACAGGAAGGTATACAGTATCAATGTCCCCGTGAAACTAAAATGGTGGTTGAAATACTCCTTTTCCGGCATTTTTAATCTGGGTTGAGGTTTGGGGCTATGCTGTGGCCAGGACAGGTATAGTCATGTCCAGTGAAATAAAATGGGGGATAAAGACTCTTTTTTTGGGACTGTTTTAAACTGGGGTCATGCAGGGGTTTTGGGGGTATGCTGTGGCCCCGGGCGAATGTCAAGTCCAATTCAGCAAAAATGGTGGTTGAAAAACCCATTTTTTGGCACTTTTTAATCGGGGGTCATGCAGGTTTGGGGTCAGCTGTGGCCCAGGAGGGGATAGTCAAGTCCAAATGAAAATAAAAGGGGGGTTGAAAGATCCTTTTTTCCCGGGACTTTTTAATCTGGGGGCATGCAGGTTTGGGGCTCATGCTGTGGCCAGGACGGGATATTCAATTTTCCCGTGAAACTAAAAATGGTGGTTCAAAGCTCCTTTTTCTGGGCCCTTTTAATCTGGGGTCATGCAGGTTTGGGGCTATGCTGTGGCCAGGACAGGTTAAAATTCAAAGTCCAGGAAACTAAAATGGTGGTTTTAAAAAACTCCTTTTTTTCCCGGGATTTTTAATCTTTGGGGGTCAAAGGGTTTAATGGTCATTTTGCGGTACAGGAAGATATAGTCAATGTCCATTTCAACAAAATGGGGGTTCAAAGACTCCTTTTTCTGGCACTTTTTAATCTTGGGTTGACGGTTTTTTGGTCATTCTGCGGTCCCGGACAGATACAGTAATTCCAGTTCCCCCCTAAAAAGGGGGTTCAAAGACTCCTTTTTCCGGCACTTTTTAATCTGTGGGTCAGACAGGGTTTAATGGTCATACTGTTGGGGACAGGACAGGATAGTCAAAGTCCAGTAAAATAAAATGGTGGTTCAAAACTCCTTTTTCCGGAACTTTTAACTGGGGTCTGCAGGTTTTGGGGCTCATGCTGTGGCCCAGGACAGGTATAGTCAAGTCCCGTGAAACTAAAATGGTGGTTGAAAAACTCCTATTTCCCGGCACTTTTCAATCTTGGGGCAGACAGGTTTAATGGTCATTTGCGGTACAGGACAGATATATCAATGCCCGTTCAACTAAAATGGGGGTTCAAAGACCCCTTTTTTCTTTCACTTTTTAATCTGTGGGTCAGACGGGTTAAAATTGGTCAACTGTGGTACAGGACAGGTATAGTCAAATGCCCAGTGAAACTAAAATTGTGGTTCAAAGACCCCTTTTCCCGCTTTTTTTTAATTGTGGGTCAGACGGGGTTTAATGGTCATTCTGCGGACAGGACAGATATAGTCAATTTCCAGTAAACTAAAATGGGGGGTTAAAAGACTCCTTTTTTGGCATTTTTTAAAAATTGGGGGTCATGGGGTTTTTGGAGCTCAGCGCGTTCCGGACAGGGTATTCAATGCCAGTTCAAGTAAAATGATGGTTAAAATCATACTGCCTTCTGGCATTTTTAATTTGTGGGTCATGCATTTAAGGGGTCATGCTGGGGTAAAAGAAGGGATAGTAAAATGGTCGTGATTTTTTTTTCGTGTTTTTTAAAACCTAATGTGTTGCCAAAGATTAGCACTATCCATTTGACTGTTGTGGATGTTAATTCCAGCTTCTCCAGCCCTGTTTGGGTGTAATAATGAAGGTGTTGTTCCTCTCCATAGACTTTAATGGTCATCGGCGATAATCTATTATCGTCTATCGGAAATCGTCTTGATGATTGCCGATATCGACTATCGACCCGATGACGATGGTCAACGTAATCGCTCATCACTAGTCATCGGCGATAATCTATTATCGACTATCGGAAATCGTCTTGATAATTGCCGATATCGACTATCGACCCGATTGTAACATACAGTAAGTATTCCTGCCTCTTTAAGAGGAGAACACAGGAACCAGGAAGTGATATTGCTTGCTAGAGGCTAAGGCTGTTGTGAAGTATAGCAGAATGTGGAGAGAGCAATAAAAGGCAGATGCTGTTGGATTTCATCCCTGACTTCTCATACTTCATGAGGACCTTACAACTGGCGACGAGGATATGATGAGAGTTCTGCTGCTGTGAGTAGTGACTGCCATCTGCATATGCTGGATACCAAGGACTGTGCTTACAGATCCACATATAAGGACAGTACCCAGAAACCTGCACATTCATCTGCTATACTGCATTACTGAATACAGCTGGGATGGCAGACTACTTGCATATGTTCCCAAAGTTTGATACCTCTGACAGTCATAACCTGGCTCATAACTGGAGAAAATGGAACTGGAGAAAATGGATGCACAGGTTTGAGAACTTTCTGGAAGCAACAGACATAAAAGATGACAAAAGAAAAAGAGCTCTATTGTTGCACTATGCTGGCACAGAGGTCTATGACATTTACAACACCCTACCTGCTACAGACACTGACACTTATTGCCACTGCGCCAAAGCCCTAACAGATTACTTCAACCCTAAGCAAAACATCAGATATGAGAGACACAAGTTCAGGATTGCTAAACAGCTTCCAGAAGAATCCATGGACACATATGTCACACGCTTAAGGGAACTTTTTCAAATACCCCGGGCTCCACCAACGAAGTTCCTCAGGGACAGAAGAGCAGACACACAGCGCAATGTGCGTTACAGATTTACCATAGGAGGGTGCGACTTTAAACTAATTAGAATCACGCTCACCTTTTGGAGCTGTACAGGTATGGTACAGCTCACATTAAAGCTCAAAATTAAAAAGCCCACAGCTGATCCGCTGCACCTCGCCCTCTCCGAGCAGCTCAGGAAACCTCCAATCTCGCAGCCCAGCAGACTCCGGCAGCAGTAGTAGGAAAGAAGGACACTCGTAACACGAGTGACTTAGGAGTTCCCGTGGCACTTTCAGGGGCAAAAACAATTCAAAGAAAAGCCAACTTAAGCATCAAGCTGGTTTATTAAAGTAAATATAAAGCAGGAATGCTACGTGTTTCGCAGGGACACTATCCTGCTTCCTCAGGCACATAAAACAGGAAGATAACAGGGCTTTTAAACAGTTCAAATTTGAGACAGAGGCTTAATTGAATAATTAACCCTTACACAACTGTTATAACATGACAAATTTAGACAAATACAAAAAACAGAGTTACCAGGTATAAAAACATAAATATGTTTAAAAACATTACAATAACATTACAAATACTGTAATATCCAAGAATATACAAATTATACAAACAATAAAAAAATACATATGTTTTCATAAATATACAATTTAAAATATAAAACATGTACAAAACTAAATTATACTAATCCCAGGAATTGAACCCTCTTTGTCTACTTCAAAGTCCCCTATGTTAACCACTACCAGGGGCGTTGCTAGGGTCTTAAAACATTCGGGGCACGGGCCCTTTGTTAGCGGTGAGTGTAAGGAACAGCCGCTGTCCGCTACGCATAGAGTGGGCTCAGCGTGTGAGCCCGCTTTATACATCCTTCATGCCATTTAGATGTTCAGGCACATCCATATGCATGAAGGGGATAATTAAACCCCGCCACTAGCTTCCAGCAGCAGAGACTCTGCTCTTGACTCCCTTGCTGATGGTATCCGACCACATACCCCATCCTCCCAGCCCATGGCCTACAGCATTGTCCACTCCTAACTCCTGCTGGATTCAAAATATAGGTTGCACCCTCATTTTCTTCCCAAATTTGGGGGCACAAAAGTGCCTCTTATAGTCTGAACAATACGGTATATGTGGTGATGTAGTTTAACTCCTAAATGACACAGCTGTTTTCCATTTTTTTTCTTTTTTCATCTATAACTCTTTTTTTTCATTTATGTTGATAGAGCCGTGTAAAGGCTTATTTTGTGCAGGATGAGCAGACATTTTTACTGGTACCATTTTGGGCAATATATGTTTTTTGATCACCTTGTATTCCAAATTTTATGAGGCAAAGTGTATAAAAAATCCTGGTAGTGTTTTTTAATTTTTTTTTACAGCACTTACTGTGGGGCATAAACACGATTACAGCAATACCCAATTCATACATTCTAATAGCCATAACTTTTTTTCATTGGTACTGTACTGAGGCTCATGGGACTTTTTGATTGCTTTTTATTCAATTTCTTGTTCTGTTGGATGAACAAAAAATGTTTTTTTTTGTAGCAGTGTTCATGGAGGGGGTAAAATATCAGTTTTATAGCACTGGGTTGATACGCAAACGGTGATGCCAAATATGTGTACTTTTCTTTTACAATTTTTCATTCGCAAGCATTTGTAATGGGGAAAAAGGTTATATGTGTGTTTTTTTTATTTGTTTTTTTTTTACACTTATTATTTGCTTGACCACTTTAATACATCAGACTTAACTTACTGCAGATGGCCCCTACCCAGCTGTTACACACAGGAACAGTATATTAACAAATGTAACACACAGGTAAATACTGGACATGTGTATATACTGTTCCTGTGTGTATATTACAGTATATATATTTATATACACACTACACCACTATATATATATATATATTGTAAGCTGCCGCTCAGCTCTGGGACACCATCTTGGTCTGTCCCGGGGGTTTCTCGCTTTGGATCACCGTCCTTGGTAGAACGATAATGGCACTCCGACACTAGGCTTCTCTTTACAGCTTCAGCCAACTTTATTAAGGCACACAGTGTACAAAACAAACACAAAAAATAAAATCTTGGCCGTCTGGCCACTTACTTACTCACAGAGTCCCTCTCTGTCCCGAGGTCTGTGCCTATCGCACATCCCCTCAAACATACAGTTTCCACACTGTGCCCTGGGTTTCCCTGTAGCCTCTGGGGCCAAGCTCTCTCTCAGCTCTGCTGCTTCACACCTTCAGGTAACAGCCACGCCCCAGATCACCTGGAGTACTAGGCTTTTATAGGCCTCCAGAGATGTCCAATATCTGGGCTGGAACCCAGGGACCTGGAATGCGGGGACAGCCACCCGCCCCGACACTATAGCTGTCCCGGAAGAGCCACCCCATACCTAACTGGCCTTGCAGCTATTCTAGCCGCTACCGTAAGTGACAGTAATATAATACTGACACAAAATAGTGGCTTTTCCCCACCGAGCCCAGTTCCTCGGTGGCACATCTGCAGAGGTCTCCGCCGTAGACCCTCTAGTGGCAGGATCATGCGACTACCAGCAGTCGCTCTGTCACATATCCCTCCCCCTGATAAAGCCCCTAGGGCTTTCTCACATTGCCCAGGCTCCCTCCGGGGTCAAAGCTCCTACTTTGGGGCAACATTCTTTCCAT
>JAODAL010025118.1:0-59261 GCA_025379985.1 Phyllomedusa bahiana
GTGTTGAAAATCTATGGGAAACACTAAAAATTGTCATCAAAAGTGATACAATTATAAGTATGAATTCCATGCATTTATGCCAATATACTTTTTTATGTAAAGCAATACTGTACCTGTATGAATATAAGGACCAAAAAATAAAAGTACAGGTTTTGGGTATAAAAGGGGAAAAGGGAAGATTTCTAGATTGCAGGAACTAGTGATTCTTAGTGGCTTTGAGATTTTTATTTTTCCAGTGTTGAAAACGTTGTAGTATAAAATGACAGCATCTTCTTTATTATATTCCGTGCTAGAAATAAAATTATGCATTGTATTAAAAAAAGAATTAATTGTAGAAACACAGGAGACTGCTACATATTCATGAATTGGACTAGCAAGTCTAAGACCAATTACTAGAAGTGGAGCTACAGAACACAGAAAAACTGCACCAACTTATTGCTTGTACAAAATACATTGATTATTACAACATACTAAAGAAAGGGGGATACACCCAGTTTGTAACTTGGGGGGGGACAGTTTGGTTGTGGTGGGCTATCTTAAAAAAGGAGGGTCCTGATCATTAGTGGGGAGGTACTGTGGAATGGTTTCTAAAACTGAGAACCAATCCCTCCCTCTTAGGTCAGCCACGGGATCCCGTATCAAAAAAGATGTTGCCTCCCCTTTTTTTTAAGCTCAGTTTTAGTGTGGGGGAAGATTTTAATTTTTAGCATGGCTTGGTCTGATAAGGGTTTTTTTTGGGGCCTCAAGGAGTTACAATGACTTCCACCATGGTAAATGGCAGTTAGTTCCTGCTTTAAAAGGTGCGTTAAAAAAGGTTCTAAATAAATTGGGAAACAGTACCTTGACTGAGTGTGACTGGGGTACTTTAATATTTTTTTCAACACTGCATAATCTAGGGTCATATAATACCTTCTTAAGATAGTAGTTATCTTTGTATTATCTGTTGAAATCTATTCTGTTGTCACTCAGTGTCTCGTGTGTTTTTATTTACAAGTGGCTCAGGAGTAGTGGTACATTTAATAACAAAGGAGGAATATTGTAGACAATTTATTTTATGTTAGTCCCCGTTCCAAGGTCTACAAGACTGTTATCAAGGAGTTTAAAATGGATGCCATCAATAGTGAACATGGCACGTCCCATTGATTATCAGCATGCACCTATTTTGGGGCATCTCTGTGCCTGATTCGCATGCACTTAGTTACTGTAAGTAAACTCATCCCCCTTTTTAAATGAATGGCATGGCTACATTTTCAGCACACCACTATCAAATGTTCACCACTGTTTTTGGTAAGCAATAGAGTGAATGTGGTTGAAGGGGAGGGGGGGGGTGTGAGCAATCCGCCCCAAGTGGCATTGTATTGTTGCCAGAGCAGCATACTTGCCAACACTCCAGGAGTGTTGGCAAGTCTCATAGGCACCCTGTGAGGTGATCGGATGGTGCAGGCTTAGAGTTTGTATTACAGCCATAAGCTTGCTGCAGTGGCCAGTTTACATTGCCAGGGTCAATAAGGGTTGTAAAAAGTAGGGGGTTGACGTGGGAGTAGGCCCCACTCTCACCCATGGGCACTCCTACATGTGTTTAAGGAACAAAAGGGCCTTTTGGGCTCGTACAACAAAGTTACGGGGCTTCCTTCACTTAAAAAATCCCCAAAAAAATTTTCCAGAAAAAGGGCAAAATTGCATAGTCTAGTCCCATAGTAAGGCTAAAAAATAAATAAAAAAAGAAGAAATTTTTTTAAACAATTTAAAAAAAAATACCAAACAAAAAGTCCAACCCCCTGGAAAAAAACATGGGGCACATTTATAAAATAGTTTCTAAAAAAAATTAAAAACCCCTGGGTTTTAAAAGGGGGGGGGGTTAGCCCCTAACTGCGACAAAATTCTGGCACATTTTTGTCGCATTTTAAGCCACGCCTGTTTTTCCATCTACTTAAACATATGAGGGCTTGTTCTTTGCAGGACAAGATGTACTTTTTAATGGAAAAAACACATAAAAAGCAGGGCACCATTAGGGTAAACTAGTATTGCCCTATTGGGTCCCCAACTCTGTAAAAAAAAGGAGAGGGGGCCCACTGCCCCCGGGGAGCTACGCCCTCTTGCTTTAACCCCGTTATGGTAGGGAATTTCAGGCTTTTCTCTCTTCATTTAAGGGTATCTTATTGTATGTGCGTCCTTGTGACGTGTATACAATTAAGATGAATGGTGGAGCAGAGAGAGCTATGCGCTGCCTGCCCCTGCCATGTGATGCTGGCTGCGCTGCTTCCTGTCCCAGGCCCCAAGTTTAAAGCACCAGGGTTGGGCCAGAGAGGCAACTCCCGGGGGAGCTGGAGAGGGAGTACCTACTATACGTGCACAGTTGGAAGATGTAAAAAAATGGGGAATTCTCAGGTGTTTGTGCTAAAATTTCTGCAGGGGGAGTTGGGGGTGGGGAAGTCACATGGCGGTTTGGACCAAATGGAGGAAAAAGGGAAAAGAAATGTCTCCTCTCAGAAACACGCAACTGTGAGTTCAAAATGTAACTGCACTGTATGCAGAGCATGTGTAAATTTTATCTCCATATTGGCCCTGGATGGCAGTAATTTTGGTCTTGGTGTAATAGTTTATATTCAGTAACAGTATGGTGGTATTATTCAGTATCTTTATGGTGGAGATATGTGGTGATGATGTTGCGGTGTTATTTGGTCTCTGTATGTTGTAGTTATTTGGTTGTATTGGTCTTTGTATGCTGATTTGGTCAGTAACTTTATAGTAGTATTAGTCATCATATGGTACTGATATGTGGAGTATTATTTGGTCCTTGTATATTGTTGTTGTTGTTTTGAAATATTGGGTATACTGGTTTAGCCAGTAACATTAAAATGGTGACACACGGTGATCATGTTGCAGTATTTGCTGGCCCTTGTATATGTCCTGATGCAATATACATAAACTGTACATTGTAAAATCCAACAAGAACTAAATCCAAAAATAATGGCGCGATTGCTTTTTTTCTTGTTCAAACCAGAAAGATTTTTTTCTTTTTCTAGGATGGGGAGGTAGAAGGCGGGGGAGCAAAGGGGGCGGGGGGAGACTGTGGGGCCCTATTGCATGGAGGGGGGTTGGTGAGGGGGGTGGGGCCCCAAAATGCCCCTTTTTTTTCTGCCTCACAATAAACAAAACAAAAGCAAAAAATTCTTTTTTCCTTAAAATGATTCAGAAAATTTTACTTTTCCCCAAAAAAAAAAAGCCTTGCACAGCTCCTCGAAGAAAAAAAAAAAAAAGATTTGACTCTTTGACTATGTAACGCAAAAACATTTTTTAATTATGATTTTTGTGTGCAAGGATGGGTCTGTAAAAAAAGGCATGGCATATAAAGTGGAGTTGTGGTCTGTAAAAAGGAGTGGAAAACTTAGGGACAGCGCAGATGGGTTACATCACTGGTAGAGAGTCAATTTTGATTTTTTTGCTCAAAAATTTTTCTGAATATGAATTACCCTTTACATATTGAAATTAAACACCGAATTTTATTGTTAGGGGCATTGAATTTGATCCCTAAGAAAATTCCTTTAAATGTTTTTTAATTTAAAACTTAATTTGAAAATGTATAGACAGGACCCTTTTTTTGAGGAATGAAAGTTTTGAATTCCACAGTAGTTTTGGGTTTCAGCTTTAAAATTTGTTCCTTTTTACCACAATTTATTTTTAATGTGGATTTTAAAACTGGTTGTGGGGGAAAAAAAAAATTTTATGTCTTTTTTGTTTGGTTCGCATCAAAAGCCGGTGTGGATTAGCACATTTAATTGTGGGTAATCTGTGTCAATAACACAGCAGAATCTGTGTCTACATCTTATAGTCTATGTCTAAAACCTTAGCAAAAAGATATTTAAACTTGGATTCTGCATGGTTTCTGCATCAGATTTTTCTGACATATGAATATACACTTATACATACTGCTGCTATTACCAAAAAGGGTTTGTGGGGACTTAACCACAAACCTTGCTTCCACAAACCCAAAGGAGAAATTTAGCACAATACTTTAATAAAAACCCAAAAATTGTTTTTTAACTTAGCTAGTGGCACACCAAGCCATTCAGAGTGCACCGAGGTAGCTTGTCCAACCAACATTGTTGCTCAATTATGGTAACCTTTTCCACAGTAGACATCTCATCAGACTGCCAAGGGAAATGTAGTATAATATAGAAGACACACAGATGAAATGCCAATCATGTAATAGATGTATGACTTAAAGTTATATTCCCATTACATTTTTCTTTATTCATGTAGATAAAAGGTAAAGATTATTACCAACTGATTTACTGTTCTAATTTTGCTTACCTTCAGATTTAGAACAGTTTTTTTATCTCCTGCTTGTATGCACAAGTTTCTCTGGGTTACCAATCACCTGTGCTCTAACATGCTTTAGATGTTCTGGATGATGACATCACTTCCTGCTCTGTCTTATTAGCAGCACAGGTCCAGCAAAATATAGCAGAGCAGATATGCCAATCACTGCTATAGACCTGCCCACAGCCTAACCTGGAAGTGGAAGCCTGACACTGGCTATGGCTCTGTGAAAAGGCATGGTTAGAACACCCATATAAATCTTCTAGACCTCTCCTGCCCGAAATGATGTCTATATACAAATTAACTGGACTTGCTGAAAGAGCATCAAGCACTGTCTTCACATAAAAGGCCCCATCCCGGCTATAGTGGTCATTCAAACTTAGTTTTGCTACCGTTTTAAGAGTGTGGTAAACATTGTATTCAATGATCAGATGCACAACGTCCAGTGCAGCTGAATTGCACATAGTACATTATTCAAATCATAGATGACTACAGTGATATTTGTCATTGTTAACGTGATCTCTTACCATTGTAAACCAGACATATGTGGTCAAAATCTGCAAGTTGGTGTCCTGAAATACAGAGAACTAAGATAAATGAATGTGTGACTGAAAGATATTACTGTACATCTCAGCTGTGGTATCTCATATGAGGCGTCATGTAGGTGGCAACTTTACAGGGTTCTTGTAGTGTTTATTGAAGTCAGCTGTTTTTAAGTGTAATAAGTTTTCCAGGACTGTATCAGATTTATGAGGGTATTTGTCAATTAGCTGTTTGTAGGAGCCACAGCACTCAAACATCCCTCCATTGTCTACTAAGCACAGCTCCATACTATTGCTAGTGGCTATGCCTGGTGCTGCAGCTCAATCTTATCAACCTGAATGGGATTTGGCTGCATTTCGCTGCAATATCAGACATAGCCACCACCCTTTAGTCAGCAGATGGGCAGAGAACCAAGTAGACTCTTACTGATCTCATATTGATTGCCAATCCTAAGTGCAGGCCATTAAAATTGTAAATCTAAAAAAAAAACTTTTAATGGGAATCTGTCACCATTTTTTTTTAGATATTAAAACAAGACCCTGATACATATTCTTTCCTGATTGTAGATTTCTCAATTCGGCCGTCTATATATGATTGTGGGGACAGCATTCTTGCCTGCACTGCTTTAACAGCAGTCAGAGAGATACTTTACAGCAGCTTCAAGCACATAGGAGCCTTAAGACTGACTCAGTCCCGTTGACTTCTATAAGAGTGTTTTCTAGTAATGCTCTGTGATCTGGGAAGAAGTCAGTGTGCAGAGATGGGGGAGGGGAAGCTGTGACATCTCCTATATTGAATGGTAAATCCTGTGTTATCTATACACATTGGTGTCTCCTTTAAGTTTGACACTGCTTGTGCTGATTATGAGCAGACTACTGAAAATCTCTCTCTACAGAACAGGAAGTGTCAGACTATTATTAGGCTTGGTGGCCAAAGTAACCTGTAGGACTTAAGAGTGATATGGAAAATTAAAAAAATAAAAAATGTATAAATAATTTGTTTAGCATAAAAACGTGAGTTAAAGAATGTCATTTTTTGCTAACACGTTCCCTTTAAGTATATGCCATGGTTTGCATCGCTTAAAATATAGCATTACTCTCCTCATTATAAGCTAAGTAAAACAACAAGCATGTTGGAACCTCCACCTATTAAAAATTTATGGGATATGCTACAGAATTACCCTTTAAAAGGTAACCTGTACTTGCCAACTGATCTGTAGGCAGCATGTTATAAGCAAAATTAGGTGAGCAGCTTGATTATATAGAGATTTGTATGTAAGGATTCAGCAGAATTTGTAATGTCTTCATTTATTTATGGCTTATTCTGAGTAAAAGATTCGGCGTGAAAAGGGGTGTCATAGATAGTTTTTTAAATCCGCAACAATACATTAAATAAATAAATTACAAATTCTACTGAATCTTTCAAACAAAATAAAACAATCTGCTCGCTTCTTATCCTATAACCCAAAATAGCAGGTTAAAGAACGGTTTCTATTGATAGCTGCAAACTGTTTTTTTGTATGTTTTGTCATTTTTAAAAAATTTAAGGTACATCTAATTGTTTTCAAGTCAACATGAGTTTTTACATTGTGCTTAAACCATAAAAGTAATCTTACATACCAAATAGCTGATTAGGGCTGCTTCTACCTGGACTAGGTAAATTTACTAGGTGTTACTACAGTCCTCTAGACTTTCCCAGTCGCAGTGTTGGACTGCGATCCCTAGGGCCCACCAGAGGAGTTTATTTTTTGGGGCCCCTTGCCTCGCTTCTCCGCCAACTTACATGCCCTGCCCAATCTCCTTCAATTTTTTGCAGTGATGTGATGACATCATCAACAATCTTAACCAAAAAAAGGCGCTGGAGTTCTTTGTTCCCCTTTCCTTTTTGCAGCGGACACCCGGGTAAAAATAAAAAAGTATAAAGATAAATACCCCCTCCCCGAATTAACATTTTATTAAATAAAAATAAAATCAAAATTTTTTAAAAACTTAACTGAATAATAAACCACTAAAAAAAAGGTGTACAGTTTACCCAAAAAACTTTAAAAAAAACCAAATCCCAAGGCCAATATTACCAATAAATTTCAGTATGAAACCCAAATACCACCACATCAAGACCACATTCACCACACATGTGAGTGAATAAAACCTCCACACCATACCACTATCAACAAATTTTTTTGAAAAATACCCCCCAAAAACCATGATCACAAATTTCACCATATAGTAAATGAAAAATATCCAACACATTACCACATACACCTCCACATGCCTAAATAATGCCCCCACATAGTACTAAAAAAAACCCAAAAAGGGCAATACACTACGGGGAAATCCCAAAGAAGCATTTACTATCTATCATACATGAAAAAACTTTGAGACTCTGGGTTTCCATATTTTGATCAAAAATTTTAAAGCTCCCATGTTTAACTGTTGAGAGGCCTGTTTTGGCCGATTGAGAGTAAAGATAAAAGGGCTCCCCAAATTTTGAGACACATTGAAAGCCCGTGGGCAGCTTAAAATCTTTTGATCAAAATAGTGAACCGGGTTTTCCAAAGTTTTTTTCATGTATGAAAAATAATCCACAACACCAAAATTTCCAATAATTTCCTATGACCAAATACCACCACAAACCATGAACATATCCCTAATATAGTGAATCAATAAACCTCCACACCATGATAACATATCCCCCCCCACAAAAGGGCTGAAAATACGCCCCAAAACAACCCCCAAACAACCACTTGTGACTGAAAAAAACCACCACACTATGAGTCATAGTGTGGTGGATTTTTAAACAATTTGGGGGGGTGGATGTGGTCATAGTTAACCACATACCACCCCACAATTGAAGAAAAAATACTACACAAACGGGACTACATATCAAAACCACATAGTGACTGAAAAATACCTCAACACATACCCCAAAAACACCACCACATAGTGACGAATAAAACCGCAAACAATGACCACATATCACCCCACAGGGAATGAATAAACCACCATATCGCCACCACATATGATGATAATACGCCACAGTATAACCACATATTACAACCCCATATTTACTGAAAAAACTACTGGCCCAAACCCTGGGCCACATATTTACCACCACATAGTGACTGGGAAAAAAAACCCCCACACCATTATTTAATATAGAAACATTACACTTTGCACACATATAAATTGGGTTTTCAGTTCAGTTATATTAGGTGACTCCAGGGGCCCGGGGAAATTTTTTTCGATTTGACGTTCACGGTTCCCCCTTTTTTTTTTTCCATTGGTTTTAGACCAAACCCTGATGAAATTCTTTCCAGCCCCTACTTTTCCCTGGGGAGGGTTTGGACACAAATATCTTACAAATTTCCTTTTCTTTTCCATACTTTTTTTAAACCCTTTTTTCCCAACCCTTTTACAAACTTCCCATGGGGGAGAGTGGGGTTTAGGCCACAGCAAAAAGGGCCCCGTCTCTGGGGGAAAATAGGAAATAACCTCCAGGAATTTTTTTCTACAGCCTGGCTTTCCCCCCCAGAATCCCGATTGGGATTTTAAACTCCCCTGAAACCCCGAAAACGGATGCCTACATGAACATACTTTTTTAGGGATGGTTAGGGATGGAGTTCGTACTGTCAAACTTTTTGTAAGGGGTTTTTGTTTTTTTCTACAGATTTCCCCTTTGGAAATATTTTTTTTAATAAAAAAAATCCACGAGGATCATGCCCGGGAAAATTTTAAATTTTAAAAAAGGTTTTTGTACTCCCGTCTTGGGGTTTTTTTTTCTGTTTATTTTCCCGTGTTTCTAATAGAGGTGTTTTTACAGACCCTTTCATATGACTAAAGGGGGGTTGGGGGTTTGATTTTGGGGCCTTTGGGGTGACAAAAAATAAAAAAACCCCCTGGGTGACCCCCCAAACCCCCCCCAATATAATAGGGGGACATCTGTCCCGACACTTCTGGTTACTAACACGAAAAAAAATTTGTGTTAAAAAAAACACTAAAAACCCCGACAAAAAACACTTTAAATTTAAAAAACACTCCCCCACAACAACCCCCGCAAAAAATTTTTAATTAAACGGATCCCCAAAACAAAACTGACTTTGGCCCCATGAGTCCAACTTATCCCGAGGAAAAACCCCTGAAACACAAAACACTAATTCATGTGGCAAATCCCATCTTTTAATGCCTGGGAGAAAAAAACTGAAAAAATTTTCCCCCCAAAATAGGTAGACCCGTATTAAAAATAAGTAATTTTTTCTAAATTAGGGGCTTCAAGTAGGTGGGTAGGCAAGCCCTTAGTAGAGATGTAAACGGGCAAGGACCCTGGTTGGTAGAAAGACCCCAGGTAGATAGGTAGGCCCCAAGCAGGTTGGTGAGTAGGCCCAAGGCAGGTAGGTTGGTAGACCCGAGGTAGGTAGGCTCCCAGGTAGGTAGGCAATAGATAAGCCCCAGTTAGGTAGGCAGCAATTAGGCCCCAGGTATTTAGGTAGTAGAATGGTTCCAGGAAGGTAATTATACCATAGATAGATGGGCCCTAGGTAGGTAGGCAGACAGTAGTTAGGCCCCATATAGGTAGGTAGATTGTCCCAGGTAGGTAAATTTCCCCAAGAACAGTAGATAAATTGCCGCCAGGTAGGTAGCTTTCCCCCAGGTAGATAGGTAGATTGCCCCAGATAGGTAAGTATATTGCCCCCAGGTAGGTAGATTGCCCCCAGATAGGTTAAATGCTCCCAGATAGGTTGATTGCCCCCAGATAGGTAGGTGAATTGCCTCCAGATAAGTAGATTGCCCACAGATATGTCAAATCCTCCCAGATAGGTAGATTGCCCTAGGTAGGCAGTAGATAGTTCCTAAGCAGGTCGGAAACCCATTAGGTGAAAAAAAATATATATCTACCTCTTCCCGTACCCCAACAAGCGGATGCGGCAGGTCGGGCTTCACTGCCCGACTTCTCCTAGTGATTACAGGCACAGGCAGTGCGATGATATGACATCATCCCGCTGCCTGCATGATGACACGTGGCGGACTCCTAGCACCAGCTTTACTCCACTAAGCGCCTGCACAGAAATGCTTGTGAGCACTCGGGACAGAGGACCTAGGCGTCCTTAGGTATGATGCGCGGGTCGGGCCCAGCTATCTGTGGCGGTGAGCTCTGAATCTCCGATGGACCAGTCTGACACTGTATTACTCACTGGTAAACGTGTTGCAGAGCCAGCTCCATGCAATGCGCACATTGCATGGACCACTGCTGAAGCCTCACAGCAGTAATTGTTGAGCAGGATAAATAGTAGATGGTTTAGCACAATCCACATAGGGGTTAAAATCATTCAAAATTTATTGAAAAATATAAAAATAGCCAACAATCATATGTTGACTACCTTTGCAGGTATATACCTTTTTGATTTTATTTTTATATTTTTCAATACATTTTGAATGATTTTAACCTCTATGTGGATCGTGCTGGACATCTACCATTTATCCTGACCAGTCTGACACTGCCTATATAGTATGTAAGATTACTAATGTGGTTTATGTAGTAACTAGTTTGCATCAATAAAGACAATAAAAAAAAAATTCTTACCAAGTTGATGACTGAATACAGGATCATGTCTATATAGACATAGGAAGAAGTTCTCCAGTTCAACACTGGGCGCACATTTGGACCTGGAAGGCTATTTATTAGCTGTGATATATTATCATAACTGCAGTTATCTTGACAATGGCATGTTCCTAGAAAAGCATAATATTTATATTAACAGTAAATAAATGACATTAAAAGGATTTTCTGGCACTTTGATATCGATGGTCTGATTGATGGGGATATGACTCTCAGCACCCTACAGTACATGGCATTTACATGAAGAGGACTGAGCGGCCAGAGGGGTGCAGTGCTTGCTGGAGAGCTGCAGACCACTAATATTAAATATCAATAGACCATGTATAATAGTGTACATTTGGTGTGCCCTTAAAATAACTCAGCATACAGCCAACAATGTCTAAACTGCTGGCAGCAAAAGTGGGTACATCCTTAAGTGCCCAATTTGCCATTTTCCCTCCATGCTGTCATTTGACTCATTAGTATTACAAGGTCTCAGGTGTGAATATGTAGTAGGTGTATTAAATTAGGTGTTATCACTCTCACACTCTCTTAAACTAGTCACTTAAGGTTCAACATGACACCTCACGGCACAGAGTTGTCTGGGGATCTGAAAAAAAGAATTGTTGCTTTACATAAAGATAGCCTATGCTAAGAAGATCACCAACAACCTGAAACTGAGCTGTAGCACGGTGGCCAAGACCATAGAGCAGTCTAACAAGACAGGTTCCAGTCAGAAAAGGATACGCCATGGTCGACCAAAGAAGTTGAGTGCAAGTGCTCAGCATTATATCCAGAGATTGTCTTTTCAAAATAGTTGTAAGAGTGCTGCCAGCATTGTTGAAGAGGTTAAAGGAGTGAGAAGTCAGCATGTCAGTGCTCAGACCATTTACCACACACTGCATCAAATTGATCTGCATGGCTTTCATCCCAGACGGAATCCTCTTCTAAAGATGATGCCCAGGAAAGCCAGCAAACAGTTTGCTGAAGACAAGCAGACTAAAGACGTGGATTACTGGAACCATGTCCTGTGGTCTGATGGGACCAAGATAAACTTATTTGGTTTAGATAGTATCAAGCATGTGTGGCGGCAACCAGGTGAGAAGTACACAGACAAGTGTATCTTGCCTACAGTCAAGCATAGTCTCATGGTTTGGGGCTGCATGAGTGCTGCCGGCTGTAGGGAGTCTCATGGTTTGGGGCTGCATGAGTGCTGCCAGCTGTAGGGAGCTACAGTTCATTGAGGGAACCACAAATGCCACTGCCTTCCTAAAGAAAATGAGGGTAAAGGTGCTGGACTAGCCATGCATGTCTCCAGATCTAAACCCTATTGAGCATCTATGGGCCATTCTCAAATGCAAGGTGAAGGAGAACAAGCTCCAAAACATCCACAAGCTCCATTATATTGCCATGGAGGAGTGGAAGAGAATTCCAGTGGCAACCTGTGAAGCTCTAGTGAACTCCATGCTCCATGCAAGGGAATTAAGGCAGTGCTAGAAAATAATGGTGGCCGCACAAAATACACACTGGGCACAACTTGTCCATTTTCACTTAGGGGTGTACTAATTTTTTTTGCCATGTTGCCTAAACAATGGGGATGATTTACTTTTGGTTTTAGACGAGTATTTTAAGTGGGAATCGGCGTGGATTCGAACTTGAAATACTTGTGTGGATGGAGCCTTCTAAGCTACAGTGCTTGTCTCTTATTGTAGAGGGGAACCTTCTAACATAAGAGAATTCGATAAATTATGCAACCGTTTTAGAAGTCTTAAATAGTGTTGAGCGATGAAATTGGCAAAAGTTGTAATCGGGCAGATTTTCACAATATTCTTGGTTCCGCAATTAATAGATTACTTTTCTTAAAATCTGATCAATAATCAACATCGCGAATTCCAATCGCGCCATTTTCGGTGTTTCCTGTAATTTTGGCAGTCAGTCAATCAGTGCAGAGCACAGGGGGAGGATGAAGAACGTCACCAGTGGGGTGTGTAGGGATCTCATTGGCTGCTGAAATCACATGACCTCATGACCTATGTCACTGCACTTCCTGATCAGCGCCATTCACTAGTATACAGTCAACAGAACAGATAGCTGTTCCTCTGCTCAGTTTTTTTAAAAGCTAGGAGAGATTGTTTGCCAGCGTTTTTACAACTGAAAAGGATCCTTGATAGAGTAGTTAGCTTAGGGGACAGCAAGATTACATAATTCTAGTTAGTATTAATTAGAGATTTGGAAACAGCTCCAGTGCTCTGAACAGCACAGCTGTGAGGGGGGTGTGAGCGCATTTTTCCTCTCAAGCCACTATGAAATAGCACCAAATTTTTTTTCTGTTTAGCAAGCATCCACACTCAACTGTGCAAGTACGCCGTGTAAATCCGACTGCTCACGCTATATTTTTAGCCCGTTGGGAGTTCCTTGCATACGCTCCCCTATAATAGCTACAAACACACAAGGGCTATGGGGTAACTTATCAAAAAATTTTCTTTATAGGTGCATGTGCAATACATTCAATAGATGAACACCTCAGGCAATGAAATAGGCAATGAATTAAAGGCTTATGTAGAAAAACTACGATCCCAACTATTACAGAACAAACTCAGGAAGTTCGAGAGGGACACAAAAAACTACCAGCACAACAGAGTCTATAGTTGGTCAAAGAGAGACATTACAAATGTCAACAACGTCAATATTCCAAAAGAAATGTAATGAGCTCGGAAGCATCAAGCATTGCCGCAGATAGTTTACATGATAGAGCACCACGACTAAATAAAAATAGATCGCAACTAGAGATGGCGAATCGATTCTAACGAAGTGGAATTCGTTTAGAATTTCAAGAAACTTCGGTTTTCTGATCGAAGTCGAAGTTTTGGGACTTCGGGTTAACGAAGTGTGCTTTTGATTGAAAAAATGGCTGCGAGCACATGGGCGCTACAAGGTCAAAGCAACGTCTGGGAGAAAGAAGGGCATAGCCTGCCATGACATGTGCATAGATGAAAGCCAATCAGAGACCGGCTGGATTCTGTGACGTCACCTAGCACTATATAAGTCCGGGCACGACGCCGGGAGCTCACACTCCTCTCACTATACTCGATCAGGGAAGGTGCTGCCCGGCTGATTGTGATAGCTCTCACTGAAGAACTGATTTTTATACAGCGATTTTTGAGGGGGTCTCAGCTTGTCTCCGAGACTGTTCTCTAGTGTTCTATTTCTGATTTTTTTTGGGGTATTGGATCTGAAATCCAGTGTGTCGTCCACTGCAGCTGCATATAAGATTCAATATCCAAGTGGATCTAAGCCATTCCCTGTTGTATTCATTTAACGAACAGCGTTTTTACAATACAAATACACTTCATTTTTGCTGCTCACTTCTATTGCGCAATTTACATCCATGGGTTAATTAAGCGTTGTTTTGGCGGTTGTGCTGACCACAAGAAACTGTCATTATCAAAGCAAAAATATACATTTTTCCTGTAGCATAATTCAACAAGCGAAGGTTAATTACAAATTTATCTCTTGTAGTGTGGCGTATGAAAACACGAAATGTAACACGCTACAAAGCACTAGTTTATGGTGGCCCGAATTGTTGTCTCAATTTTACATCCAGGGTTATTAAAAAGCGTTGTTTTGCTGGTGTGCTGACCCCAAGAAACGGTCATTTTCAACGCCAAAATAATACATTTTTCCTGAGCATAATTCACCATGCGAAGGTTTAATTACAATTTTTTAATGTCTCTTGTTGTTGGCAGTAGAAAACACGCCAATATGTAACACACACAAAGCTACTAGTTTTGGTTGCTCAATTCTTTTGCCAATTTACAATCCAGGGGTTAATTTAAGCGTTGTTTTGCTGGTGTGCGTGACCCCCAAGAAACCGTCATTTTCAACGCGCAAAATATGTACATTTTTTCTGTAGCATAATTCACAAGCGAAGATTAATTACAATTTTATCTCTTGTGTGTGGCGTAGAAAACACGCAATTGTAACACGCTACAAAGCTACTAGTCTTTGTGGTTCTCAATTCTTTTGCGCAAATTTACATCCAGGGTTATGTGTTAAGCGTTGTTTTGCTGTGTGCTGACCCCAAGAAAACCGTCATTTCAACGTCAAAATAATACATTTTCCAGTAGCATACTTCACAGCGAAGGATTAATTACAATTTTATACTCTTGTGTGGGGCATAGAAAACACGCAATGTAACTACGCTACAAAGCTACTAGTTTGTGGTTGCTCAATTCTTTTGCGCAAAATTTACATCCAGGGTTTTAAAATAAGCGTTGTTTTGCTGGTGTGCTGACCACCAAGAAACCGTAATTTTCAACTGCCAAAATAATAACATTTTTTCCTGTAGCAATAATTCACAAGCGAAGTTTAATTACAATTTTTATCTCTTTGTTGTGTGGCGTAGAAACACGCAATTGTAACACGCATACAAAGCTACTAGTTTGTGTTGCCCAATTGTTTGCCGCAATTTACATCCAGTGGTTAATTAAGCGTTGTTTTGCAGGTGGTGCAAACCCCAAGAAAACCGGTCATTTTTCAACGCAAAATACATACATTTTTCCTGTTAGCATAATTCACAACGAAGGTTTAATTACAATTTTATCTTCTTGTTGTGTGGCGTAGATAACCACGCAATTGTAACGACGCTACAAAAAGCTACTAGTTTGGTGGTTTGCCTCCATTCTTTTGCGCAATTTACATCCAGGGGTTAATTAAGCGTTGTTTGCTGTTGTGCTGACCCCAAGAAACCGTCATTTTCACGCCAGAAAAAATATATACATTTTTCTGTAGCAATAATTCACAGCGAAGGTTTAATTACAATGTTATCTCTTGTTGTGGTGGCGTAAAAACACCAATTGTAACTACCTACAAAAGCTACTATTTGGTGGTTTGCTCAACTTCTTTTGCGCAATTTACACCAGGTTAATTAAGAAGCGTTGTTTTGCTGGTGTGCTGACGCCCAAAAACCGTCATATTCAACGCCAAAATATATCCATTTTTTTCCTGTACATAGATTCACAACTGAAAGGTTAATTACAATTTTATCTGTTGTTGTGTGGCGTAGAAAACACGCAATTGTAACACGCTACAAAGTACTAGTTTGTGGTTGCCCAATTGTTTGCACAATTTAAAACATCCAGGGGTTAATTAAGCCGTTGTTTTTTGCTGGTGTTGCGCTGGACCCCAAGAAACCGACATTTTCAACCCAAAATACATACATTTTTCCCCTGTAGCATAATTCACATGCGAAGGTTTAAATTACAATTTTATCTCTTGTTTGTGTGTCGTAGAAAACACGCATTTAGTAACACTCTACAGCTACTATTTTGGTGGTTGCCCAATTGATTTGCGCAATTTACAACCAGGGTTAATTAAGCGTTATTTTTTAGGCTGGTGTGCCTGACCCCAAGAAACCGTCATTTTCACGCCAAAATACATACATGTTTTCCTGTAGCATAATTCACAGGGAAGGTAATTACAAAGTTTATCTCCTTGTTGTGTGGCGTAGAAAACACGCAATTGTAACAACCGCTTACAATGCTACTAGTTTGTGTTGCCCAATTGTTTTGGCGCAATTACATCCAAGGGGTTAATTAAGCCGTTGTTTTTGCTGGTGTGCTGACCCCCAAGAAACCGTCATTTTCAACGCCGAAAAAAATATATACATTTTTCCTGTAGCATAATTCACAAGCGAAGGTAATTACAATTTATATCTGCTGTGAGGCGTAGAAAACACGCAATTAGTGTAACACGCTACAAAGCTACTAGTTTGTGGTTGCTCAAGTCTTTTGCGCAAATTACATCCATGGTTAATTAAGCCGTTTTTTCTGCAGTTGTACCATAAAAGAAACTTTGTTTTTTTCACCGCCACAGAAAGAAATTCTGTAGCATAATTCATATCCGAAGGTTAATTAAGCCTGTTGTGCTTTTATATTCAGTAAAATACAGAGAGTTTTTAAACGGCACAATACAAGTCAATTTTTCCCCTGCCATTTGGGGAGGCGAAAATTTAAAAACCAAAGGTTCCCCCAGCTTCTTAGTGGGTTAATTTGGCGTAAAAATTACGGGTGGTATTTATCTTACATGTTGTAATTTTAGAACAAAAGTATGTCAGAAGAGAGGTGCGGCTCTTCATCTGCGAGTGGCAGAGGCACAAACATTCTTGGGCAGGTCCAGCACAGAAGGGGACGTGCAGAGGGTCACTGGGTAGGCCCACAACGCCGCTGTCATCTAGCAGTCGTGTATGCGCCCCCCCAATGGTTTTTGATTGGTTACGGCATCCACTTCCCCCCAGATGACACTGACAACCCCAGCCAAGAGTAGGTGGAACGTCAGAAAAACCCCTTAGTTGTCATGGCCCGGAGCGGGGAGCGGCCCCACCTGTCCTCAACCCGCCTCTTCCCATCCGGTTCCCTCCCGAGATCTACTATGTGGTTGGGGCCTCAGCGCCATAATGCGAGGATGAAAAAAATTTAGGAGGGCATCAGCAGCTACTTGGCAGCGAAGAAATGGGGCCCCAAAATCCCCCTGCTTTTGAGTAGGCGGCAAAGTTTAGATTTGAGAGTGGCAGGGAGGTCTGTTGTAGGGGCCCAGCCTCTATCCCAAGCCCCGGGTGATGGGACAGCATTAGTGGAAACACAAATAATGATGTGTAGCCGACCCCCTTTGGGAGCCGGGTGGGGCAAGGGCTTCATCTCGTCGGGGAAAGAGGGCATCAGCTTGCGCGTCAGGCAGCGGCGCACCCGCAAGTGGGTCGTGTGGCAGTAGTCGCGGATGCGGTGGAGGTCGGGAAACCCCAAAGTGGCCACGGGGTAAAAAACCCCGCTTCACAGGTCCAAGAAAGTAGGGGGCACAGGGCCTCGGGCGAGGCACCCGGGGGAAAAGTACTCAGTGCGGAGCGTGGCGGTTAAAATCCGATACTCGGCGGGGTGCCATTCTTTGCTAAGACACCGGAGGAGCCGGGGGTAGGGTATATTTGAATTGTAAGCAAAAAAGTGAAGGTGGCCCGAGAGTAAGTTGGCAAACCCCCCGCATCCAACACAGCGCGTCACCATTCGGTGGCCGGGGAAACGGGGTCAGATGTGGTGGTCCATCCCCGCCGCCGCAGCAACAGCAGCGCAGCAGCAGCAGCGCCATGGCCGCATGCCATTGCAGCCAGTTTAAAGGTCCCCACCTCTGCAGGGAAAGGGGGTTTCTCTTTTTACTCTCTCCCGGTCCAGTTTCTCCTGTCCTCGTACTAAAGGCGCCAGCAGTGTTCGCGAGGCGTTTGAAAAGAGACAACAGTATGCGTCCAAAACCACAAAGGTGCAGCAGCTGACCGTGCTCCTGTCCAAGTTGTTGGTACTGCAGTCCCCCTTTCCAAATGGTGGACTCTGCACCATTCAGAGAAACTAATGGCTTGTGCCGAGCCGAGATGGAGAGTTCCAAGCCGTAATTTCTTTTCCAAAAAGGCAGTACCAGCACTTCATAAATATGTAGAAACAGAAGGTGGCCAGTCCTTAAGCTTATCGGTTTGTTCCAAGGTGCACGGCAGCGCGGACGTCTGGAGTTTGAAAACTACGGTCAGGGCCAGAACATGTCCTTTAAGGCCCACTGGGTGAATGTGATTCCGGCCCAGGCACACCAACAACATGGATAGAAGACGGCGACTACATCACGCGGCCACAAGAGTCTGGTGGGACTGAAATGGAGGAGGAGGAGGAGGACATTGGAGGCAGAAGCATTGTCTGGTGAAATGAGTGGATTTTCTACCCAGGTGACAAGAGAGGAGGAAGCAGGAGCAGCTGAGGAGGTGGTTTGGAGATGAGGAAAGACGAGGCAGATGCCCCCCAAGCACCGTGCAGTAGACAGGGGAAATGGAGGCAGGGAGCCCCTCGGAGTCACTTGTGCAGATGGCCCGCAGCAGGCTTATTTTCCGGGCTAGTGACAGCAGAATATTCAGCATCCGGCAGAGGGGGGACTTCTGGCTCTCCACCCTAGTGGACCCTCGCTACCGGCCCAAAAAATGGAGCCTTTTTCCCAGCTATTTGAGAGGGAGGACAAACTCAAATACTATAGGGAATCCTCCGTAATCAGTTGGCCACGCCTATGTGCGGCATCGTCCCTCCTCTGACAGGTCTGACCGGGGGTTCCTCAGCGTCACGTACTCTACGCCTTCGCGGCGGCTGGGGGAAGGTGGTGGGGTAGGAGCAGTACCAGCTCCATCAGCAGTAACCTAAGTCTGGAGTCACTGATGAGCAGCTTCCTTCACCCGCCTAGTTAGGAGGGTAGTCGCCAGCAGCAGCAGCAGGACCGGGAGCAGTCCCTGAACCAACAGGTGGTGGCCTACTTGGACAGCACTCTGCCACCCCAGTTTAAAAAAGACCTGGACTACTGGGCAGCCAAACTGGATGTGTGGCCGCAACTTTGCAGTGGAAGAAGCTGTCCTGCCTGGCCAGTAGTGTGGCATCAGAGCGGTGTTCAGTGCGGGGGGGCCATCGTAACCCCAACAGAACCCACTTGTCCACGGGAAATGTGGAACGACGACCTTTGTCAAGATGAATCAGGCGTGGATGGGCCCAGGATTTCCACACACCAATGCCTTAGGCGTCAGACTACATCAGCCATGACGCCTCACCCAAAACTGTGAGAAATGAGTCTGGTTCAAACTAACTGCCTCAGTCACTATTCAGATGCCGCCACCCACCTGATGCACACATCGGGCTGACAAGTTTCTCCATCTCCCCCAAACCCCATCTTTACAGGACTGGTATTGCCACCCACCTCCACACTCTGTCCATTGTGCCACTGTCTGACCTCATGCTGCTGCTGTAGCTGCTGCCGTGACCTCCACACTGTGTCATTGTCCCACTCTGTGGCCTACTCCGTTTTTTTGCCACCTCCAGAATGTGATTGTGCCACTGCCTGACCTCTTTGCTGCTGTGTGGCTCTGCCGTGACCTCCACACTGTGTCATTGTCCCACTCTGTGGCCTACTCCTGTTTCTGCCACTCCAGAATGTCATTGTGCCACTGTCTGACCTCATGCTGCTGCGGGTGGCTGCTGCGTGACCCCCACACTGTGTCCATTGTGCCACTGTCTGACCTCATGCTGCTGCTGTGGCTGCTGCCGTGATCTACAAACTGTGTCATTGTGCCACTGTCTGACCTCATGATGCTGCTGTGGCTGCTGCCGTGACCTACACCTGTCATTGGGCCACTGTCTGACCTCATGCTGCTGCTGTGGTTTGCTGCCGTGACCTCCACACTGTGTCATTGTGCCACTGTCTACCTCATGCTGCTGCTGTGGCTGCTGCCGTGACCTCCACACTGTGTCATTGTGCCACTGTCTGACCTCATGCTGCTGTGTGGCTGCTGCCGTGACCTCCACACTGTGTCATTGTCCCACTCTGTGGCCTACTCCTGTTTTTGCCACCTCCAGAATGTGATTGTGCCACTGCCTGTCCTCATGCTGCTGCTGTGGCTGCTGCCGTGACCTCCACACTGTGTCATTGTCCCACTCTGTGGCCTACTCCTGTTTTTGTCACCTCCAGAATGTAATTGTGCCACTGCCTGACCTCATGCTGCTCCTGCCGTGACCTACACACTGTGTTATTGTGCCACTGTCTGACCTCATGCTGCTGCTGTGGCTGTTTGCCGTGACCTCCACACTGTGTCATTGTGCCCCCTGTCTGACCTCATGCTGCTGCTGTGGCTGCTGCCGTGACCTCCACACTGTGTCATTGTGCCCCTGTCTGCACTCAAGCTGCAGCGGTGGCTGATGCCGTGACCTACACACTGTCATTGTGCCACTGTCTGACCTCATCCTGCTGCTGTGGCTGCTGACGTGACCTCCACACTGTGTCATTGTGCCACTGTCTGACATCATGCTGCTGCTGGGCTGCCTCCCGGGTGACCTCCAACACTTTGTCATTGTGCCACTGTCTGACCCATGCTGCTTGCTGTGGCTGCTGCCGTGACCTCCACACTGTGTCATTGTCCCACTCTGTGGCCTACTCCTGTTTTTGCCACCTCCAGAATGGGATTGTGCCACAGACTGACCTCATGATGCTGCTGTGGATGCTGCCGTGACATCCACACTGTGACATTATCCCACTCTGTGGCCTACTCCTGTTTTTGTCACCTCCAGAATGTCATTGTCCCACTGCCTGACCTCATGCTGCTCCACCCGTGACCTACACACTGTGTCATTGTGCCACTGTCTGACCTCATGCTGCTGCTGTGGCTGTTTGCCGTGACCCTTCCACATTTGTTAATTGTGCCCACTGTCTGACCTCATGCTGCTGCTGTGCTGCTGCCGTGACCTCCACACTGTTCATTGTGCCACTGCCCTGAACTCATGCTGCTGCTGTGGCTGCTGCCATGACCTACCACACTGTCATTGTGCCACTGTCTGACCTCATGCTGCTGCTGTGGCTGCTGCCGTGCCCTCCACACTGTGTCATTGTGCCACTGTCTAAACCTCCATGCTGCTGCTGTTGCTGCTGCCGTGACCTACACTTTGTCATTGTGCCACTGTCTGACCTCATGCTGCTGCTGTGGCTGCTGCCGTGACCTCCACACTGTGTCATTGTCCCACTCTGGGGCCTACTCCTGTTTTTTCCCACCTCCAGAATGTGATTGTGCCACTGTCTGACCTCATGCTGCTGCTGTGGCTGCTGCTGTGACCTCCACACTGTGTCATTGTCCCACTCTGTGGCCTACTCCTGTTTTTGTCACCTCCAGAATGTCATTGTGCCACTGCCTGACCTCATGCTGCTGCTGCCGTGACCTACACACTGTGTTATTGTGCCACTGTCTGACCTCATGCTGCTGCTGTGGCTGCGGCCGTGACCTCCACACTGTGTCATTGTGCCACTGTCTGACCTCATGCTGTGCTGTGGCTGCTGCCGTGACCTCCACACTGGTGTCATTGTGCCACTGGTCTGAACTCATGCGCTGCTGTGGCTGCTGCATGACCTACACACTTCATTGTGCCACTGTCTGACCTCATGCTGCTGCTGTGGCTGCTGCCGTGACCCCCACACTGTGTCATTGTGCCACTGTCTGACCTCATGCTGCTGCTGTGGCTGCTGCCGTGACCTTCTAACTTTGTCATTGTGCCACTGTCTGACCTCATGCTGCTGCTGTGGCTGCTGCCGTGACCTACACACTGTGTCATTGTCCCACTCTGGGGCCGTCTCCTGTTTTTTGCCACCTCCAGAATGTCATTGTGCCACTGTCTGACCTCATGCTGCTCCTGTGGCTGCTGCTGTGACCTAAACACTGTGAAATTGTGCCACGTCTAAACCTCATGCTGCTGTGTGGCTGCTGCCGTGACCTCCACACTTTGTCATTGTCCCACTCTGTGGCCTACTCCTGTTTTTGCCACCTCCAGAATGTGATTGTGCCACTGTCTGACCTCTTGCTGCTGCTGGGGCTGCTGCCGTGACCTACACACTGTGTCATTGTCCCACTCTGTGGCCTATCCTGTTTTTGCCACCTCCAGAATGTCATTGTGACACTGCCTGACTCATGCTGCTGCTGCAGTGACCTACCACTGGTCATTGTGCCCTGTCTAACCTCATTCTGCTGCTGTGGCTGCTACCGTGACCTCCACACTGTGTCATTGTGCCACTGTCTGACCTCATGCTGCTGCTGTGGCTGCTGCCGTGACCTCCACACTGTGATATTTTGTCCCACTCTGTGGCCTACTCCTGTTTTTTGCCACCTCCAGAAGGGTGATTGTGCCACTGTCTGACCTCATGCTGCTGCTGTGGCTGCTGCCGTGACCTACACACTGTGTCATTGTCCCACTCTGTGGCCTATCCTGTTTTTGCCACCTCCAGAATGTCATTGTGACACTGCCTGACCTCATGCTGCTGCTGTGCAGTGACCTAAACACTGTGTCATTGTGCCACTGTCTGACCTCATGCTGCTGCTGTGGCTGCTGCCGTGACCTCCACACTGTGTCATTGTCCCACTGTCTGCCCTCATGCTGCTTCTGTGGCTGCTGCCGTGACCTCCACACTTGGTGTCATTGTGCCCACTGCCCCCACCTCATGCTGCTGCTGTGGGCTGCTGCCGTGACCACACACACTGTCATTGTGCCAAACTGCCCTGAGCTCATGTTGCTGCTGTGGCTGCTGCCGTGACCTACTTACTGTGGTCTTTTGTGCCACTGTGGGCCCTCATTCTGCTTCTGGGGCTGCTGCCGTGACCTCCACACTGTGTCATTGTGCCACTGTCTGACCTCATGCTGCTGCTGTGGCTGCTGCCGTGACCTACACACTGTCATTGTGCCACTGTCTGAGCTCATGCTAATGCTGTGGCTGCTGCCGTGACCTACTTACTGTGTCGTTGTGCCCTGTCGGACCTCATGCTGCTGCGTGGCTGCTGCTGTGACCTCCACACTGTGTCATTGTGCCACTGTCTACTCATGCTGCTGCTGGGGCTGCTGCCGTGACCTACACACTGTGTAAATTGTCCCACTCTGTGGGCCTACTCCTGTTTTTTGCCACCTCCGAATGTCTTTGGGTGCCACTGTCTGACCTCATGCTGCTGCTGTGGCTGCTGCCGTGCCCTCCACACTGTGTCATTTGTGCCCCCTGTCTGACCTCATGCTGCTGCTTGGCTGCTGCCGTGACCTACAAAACTGTGCCCATTGTCCCACTCTGTGGCCAAACTCCTGTTTTTGCCCCCTCCAGAATGTCATTGTGCCACTGTCTGACCTCATGCTGCTGCTGTGGCTGCTGCCGTGACCTACACACTGTGTCATTGTGCCACTGTCTGACCTCATGCTGCTGCTGTGGCTGCTGCCGTGACCTCCACACTGTGTCATTTTCCCCCTCTGTGGCCTACCCCTGTTTTTGCCACCTTCCAGAATGTGATTGTGCCATGTCTGACCTCATGCTGCTGCTGTGGCTGCTGCCGTGACCTACACACTGTGTCATTGTCCCACTCTGGGGCCCCTACTCCTGTTTTTGCCCCCCTCCAGAATGTCTTTGGGTGCCACTGCCTGACCTCTGCTGCTGCTGCCATGACCTACACACTGTTCATTGTGCCACTGTCTGATCTCTGCTGCTGCTGTGGCTGCTGCCGTGACCTCCACACTGTGTCATTGTGCCACCGTCTGACCTAAATGCTGCTGTTGTGGCTGCTGCTGGACCTACACACTGTTCATTGTCCCACTGTCTGCCCTCATGCTGCTGCTGTGGCTGCGCCGTGACCTACA
Organism: Phyllomedusa bahiana; assembly: GCA_025379985.1. Classification (NCBI taxonomy): domain Eukaryota; kingdom Metazoa; phylum Chordata; class Amphibia; order Anura; family Hylidae; genus Phyllomedusa; species Phyllomedusa bahiana. The sequence continues at coordinate 23,670 of JAODAL010025118.1, forward strand.
CCTCTGTCATTGTGCCACTGTCTGACCTCATGCTGCTGCTGCCGTGACCTCCACACTGTGTCATTGTCCCATTTCTGTGACCTTTTCCCTGTTTTTGCCACCGCCAGACTGTCCTTGTGCCTCTGTCTGCCCTCATGCTGCTGTGGCTAGCGCCCTCACCTCCACACTCTGTCACTAATGTTGCCACCTGAGCTCTCAGCTTGTTTTTTTCCAGCTTTCTCGGGCATGACTTTATCAGCAACTTCCCGCTTCAGTTTTTTGGTCAGTTTTTGCCTCTTAAGTGCCCAGGGAATTTTATAGTGAAGCGATTCTAAGAGCGGCGGCAGTCATCTGCGTGTCATACTAAAACACAACATTGTATGAAGACCAAATCAAGCTCCCTCGGCATATTTAAGCATGGCACAACGTTCTACAGCACCCTGTAGGCTCTGTGCAGCCTGGAAATAGCTTTTTTTAACGTAATTCGTGCCGAAGTAATTCGGAACGAAGTTATTTTTTGCCGAGAAATTCGGCGAAGTGAACGAAACGAATTTCGGGAAATTCGCCCATCTCTAATCGCAACCTTTTTTGGAGGAAACAAGTTCCCAGGAAGAACTAAGAACAGATACAACGGTTCAAACACGGACAGGAGGACGAGGCTGGACACCAGGAACAAACAAGACTCAAAAGAAGAAATAGAATCTCTTGCTGTCAACATTTCTACACACCCCCTAACGGATGAAGAAATCAAGCTCCTGAATAAAGGACTTAACTATGTTCCAGCAAAGCAAAATGATCCATTTCAATTACAGATTGACTTTTACAAGTTATGCCGTTCAATCAGACTTAAGATGTTTTTCAGCAAAGAACATAGCTCTAGCTCAGAATCAATGAAACTAGCACAACGTTTAAATAAAAAAGTCAGTTTGATCCAACATTACAAAATCCTACACTTGAAGTCTTCATACAGACAGTTAGTAACGAAGTTTCAAAAAAAATGGAACAGTGTTCCTTTTGTCTATGACAACCTTTCCGCCCCTGAAGTGAAAGCTCTAAAGGCGCTAACAAAAAATAAAAACATTATCATCAAAAAAGCAGACAAAGGGGGGGCAACGGTTGTCATGGACAAAAATTTCGATTTTGAAAATGCCACAAATCATTTAGCAGACCAGCAAGTATACTGTAGATTGTTACATGACCCTACTACTGAAATTAAGACAGAAATTGATTCTATTCTTGAAGAAGCATTAACATCTAATATTATAGATTCAAATGTAAAAATCTACTTACAGTGTCTCATCCCCGTACGCCAATCATATATTTCGTGCCTAAAATTCATAAGGACGTTAATTCATCACCATGCAGTCCCATTGTATCTGGCATGGGCTCGGTTCTTGAGCCCCTGGCGGTATACATTGATGGCTACTTACAGAAACAAATAAAAAAAGAAACAACATGTTTGACAGATACAACTCAGTTTCTATGTAAAATCAAGACAGTTTGAGTGTAAAGATGTAACATTTATGTGTACTTTGGACATCAAGTCCCTAAGAACAGCTAAGTACCCTATGACCTAGGTACACCAAGCTGTGAGAGAAGCATGATGCAAGACACCACTTATCAAATAGCCCATTGCCTTTTTGAGATTTCGCTATGACATAGTATTACTTAAGAATTTACTTTCGATTTTGTAATGATTAGTGTTGAACGATTATTATAGACTATGTTGAAATCGGCACGGTTTTTTTGTTGATCGGATTTTTCGATCACGCGATTAATTAGTTAAAATCTGCGCATATCTATTAATATCGCGGCATTTTCAGCGCTTCCTGCAATTTGTCGGCCAGCAAAATCAGCTTAAGAATAGAGCAGGTGAGCTGGGTGAGTGACGTCATACTGGATGTTGGTTGCGATTGGCTGGAAAAAATCACATGACCTCGTTTTACATAACAGCCCTTCCAGTTCTGCTCATATGGTCCTGTTTACATTAGAGAATGACGTGTGCTCGGACTCAGTCAAAACAGCTCACGAAACGTGTTCTATTTGTTCACACAGACAACAATGCTTTTTAGCTATGAACATTAGAACTTAGGTTGATTAGAGATTTGCAGATTTTAGTTACTTAGCCTTAGCGGGTGAACACAGACAGACAGACAGGCTCTTTAAAAGAGACTGGATATTGTGCATCCCAGACTGTGTTTAGAGTTTAGACCCTGCATTGCAATGGGTTTTTTATTAACACTTTTGTCCAGTTTTTTGGTGAAATATTGCTAGGTATGTAGTCATCCTGTCCTTATATAGTATAAAGATCTTTTCTAGTAACTGCCGGTGTAATTGATATGGTGCAAAACTCCAACTAATTATTATCCGTTTACCATTTCAATAGGTGTTTTATTTTCACATTGGCGCAGCAGCTTTGTTCATAAGCCACATGCACTTAATTAGAATACAGCAATTTATGGTCGTCACCGCAGGTGTATTGGTATGTGCAAAAACCACCGTTTGATTATCCGAATAGTTTTTTAAATAGCTGTATTTTCACAGGTGCGGCCCTAAGATTTTTCAAATAGCCAGCGTTGTACGACAATTCTGAATAGAAAATTTTTCTAGCAACTGTAACGTATGTCATTGCTGCAAAAAACACAAATTTCTCATCCGTTTAACATCTAAATTTTTAATTGGGCTCTTTAATAAGAGACCTCCAAAACTCTTCCATACCTTCTCAAATTTTATCTTTTGCACATGGAAGCGAAATGCAGGTGGTAACGAGCCAAAAAAAAAGAGGGGGGTAAGCACATGGAGGTAAGTACAAGAGAGGTTGCTCCTCCAGTGCTGGCGACAACACTCACGCCAGCGGATCGTCGGTTGCATGACTGTCAGGCCTGTCATCACTGGGTCCAGGGCCCTGTGAATCTCAGATAAATGAACAGCGACTGCCAATCTGTTCATTCATTGGATAATGCAACCTCACCGCATCCTTAACCTACCTCGTCCTCCCAGACAAGGCCACAAATGTCCACATCAGCATCAACAGCAACCGTCCAACATGAACGAAGGCAGCCCAAATGTTCAACTCGTGTATCCACCACTGGTGGATAATCATTTTCTGAAGGATCCTTTTTGATGACAAAATGCGGTTGGGGTCAAAAGGTAATGTAAAAGATCAAGAGGCCAAAGAAGATGATTTTGTCTGCTCTGACGCCCAAGTTACTGATGCCATCAAGTAGAGGAGAAGGAAGCCGGTCACGAAAAATTCCCGGGCGGTTCGGCAAACGCCTTGCAGTCCCACTTGCTTGTAGCCCGCAGCTTCCTGGATGCAGAATGTCAGAAAAACCAAGTCACTGTGTTTGATGATGATGATGACGACTTTTTGATCCAACGTGGCTCTTTCACCAAAGGAATTAGCTTGCGAGCGCTTCATCACTGACTCGGGAGGAAGCCGATGGGGTAGTGTCAAAACGCTCCGCTTCAAAAAGGAGAGGGCGGTCCGCCAGAAGTCCGATGATATGATTCCACCAGACACGTCAGCGGAAACCCCGCACCTCGCTTATCGCCGTCAAAAAGTCCAGGACCTCTCAAGCCTGGGCTCTTCTATGAGCAAGCCTACTGATTCACCCAGCGATGTCATATGCCGCCTTATGCCATAAACGCATAAGTAGAGGCAAGAATTTTAGGTGTTTAAACCACACCACAAGACTATTCACATGCAGCGAATGCTGAGTTAAATGGAGGCAACACTTGGCAAAAAAGGCACACCGATGCCTGGGGCTTCCACCACTTGTCACACCCTCTGCACCGCCTCCTCCTCCTCCGCCACCCCAAGCGTTCCTCTGCTGCCCCATGTTTCTCAGTAGCATGATCAGGATCTCATCCTGCCGCTTTCAGCCTCCACCCATCGCCCGAGTAACCACCAGCCACCACCAGAGACCCACCTACCCATAAGACGACACTGCCGCCGTAACAGCGTCCAGTCTAGCAGCCAGCCATCTGTCTTCCAGGTTTGGAGCAGAAGAAACACAATAACCCAAACCAACTTAAAGCCAAAAGCCCAGGCTTTAGGCCTTGGAAAGGTTGCCTTTCACATCTGGTGGACACAGATGGTTCCGCCACATCATGGCCCATGCCTGCCCCCTATACCATATGCCGAGCATGCAATTTCTTTTCCAGAAAAGCCATCCCTGACCAGGCACCACGTGTCATCAAAAATTTCAAACACGTTTGTCAGCATCTGTGGCTGGAAAAGTCCATCTGACCACCGACACATGGACTAGTAACACGGCCAAGGCCCGCTATAAAACTCTGTGACAGCTCACTGGGTGAGCTGGGTGTAAGTCTCTGGTGGTGGACGGTGGCTCTCAAGGCTCATGCGCACCTCTCAGGTTCTTTCCCCCAAGGTCCCTCTTGAGGCAACACGGGCCCAGAGCACTAACAGGCGTGTTGAAAATAATTCTGTCTTGGAGACCGTCCACACACAGGTCCGGAGCTGTGGATGGCACCTGCAACGAGGACCGAGCGCTGGCAGGGTGAACAAGCACCTTGGTGCCCAAGGCAAGGTGGTGTGCGATAACGGTCGAAATCTGCTGGCCGCCCTTAAGATCGGTAGTGGAGCTACATCCCCTTGCCTGGCACATGTCATGAACCTTGTCGTCCAGAAATTTCTAAAGAGCTCCTGGACTGGACTGCCTGCTGAGGAAGGCTCGAGGTCTGAGTACGCACTTCCGCCTGTTCGCACCCTGCTTCGACCCCGCCTGGCTGCTTGCAGCGTCAGCTCGGCATCCACGTCAACAGTCCTCATTGTTGAACGTGGCAACACTCTGGAATACCACCCACCACATGCTCCACGATTTGTGGCAGCAGCGCAATGCCATACGCAGTAATGAAGTGACACATGGCCTGACAAGCAGCGGTGCGGACCTCGGGTGTGTTGGAGCCACCGCGAGTGGAGGCAGGTGAACGAGCTCTGCACCATCCTTGCCAGTTTTGAAGAAAGCCACCAAAATGGTCCCAGTGCGAACAATGCCCTTGTCAGCATGAGCATTGGGTGATCTTTGGACACTCTGAAACAGCAGTTCCCGCCAGCGACAGAGGAGGAGACGATACAGGATGCTGACATGGAGCCTTTCTCTCCGACGAATCCACAAGACCTGACAGTTCCACAAATTTACGTTCTTCATTAGCATGGTTCGTGAGTCCAGGGCTAGTGCAAGGCGGCGCATCATCGCTCATGGTTGCATCATCTTGAGCCAAGTCAAACTGTGTTGAAGCCTGTGCCGAGGAAGCGGAGGAGGAGTGTATTCCTGGGACACTGAACATTACCGACGTCCCTGCCTTGGAAGGAGAGGGTTGGTCGCGAATTTTGAGTCGTATGAGGAAGATGATGAAGATCAGTTTCTAGTGACCCTCGACCCAGAGGCTTGGGAAATTCAAGGCTCCATCCTCTCACATGAATGCTTGGATGCTCCATTTCCTCCCAACATGATCCTCAGACATTAAGGCCATCAAAATACAACAGTTACTGGGTTGCCACCCTCCTGGTCCCCGGACAAAACAAAACACAGCAATTTCCTTGCACCCCCCAAATCGAAGAGTAAAATGCAGGAAAAGGAGACCATGCCTGTTTGGATCAACTGGATACATCTGTTTCGTCTGCTTCACGATTCTTCAAATGTCTCGTGGAACAACGTCAGCGACGTGAACAGCAGTAGAGTGCCAAGTACGGCAGCAGCAGCAGGCATGTGGCAGAACTAATGGGAGAACCTCTTGGCAATCTTTATTACCACTCACCACGCATGTAATGCAGGGCCCTACATCCAACACACGAGACCATATTAAGAATCATGGGTGCACGACTAACTGCGTCCTCAACACTGATGTTTTATTGATGTGTTCCGGACCCAATTGGACTTCTGGTATCCTAAATGGATCAATGGACCGAGCTCGCTCTATCCACGCATAGAGATGTTGTTCCTCCCAGCAGCCAGCGTCTATCTGAGTGGAACCTTCAGCACAGCGGGAGGAGTTCCATTACAGACAAACGCATCCGCTTTCCACAGATAATGTGGGATCCGTTTGACTTTCATCAAGATGAAACAGCATGGATTTCTCTGTTGATGTTGGTGAGCTCGCAATTGCGAGGTCACCAAGATAGTTGTCGGTCACTATACATTCTCTTCAACAGAAAATGGTCCTCTTGAAAACTTTTTTTTTAACCAGATCATTTCTTAATGCAATTTTTAATTTCACAGGTCCCAAAAGTTCATTTTGCATGGTTTTGCAGTGAGGATACTGTAAATGACACCAAGTTTCATGACAAAACCGTAATTCCATTTGTCTCACTTCATCTTTAGAATTTTCGCATTGTACCAATGGTTTTGGGGACATGGTGCTGTGAGATACCGCTATAATCAATGGTCCCTTGGAACCGAAAATGTGGCCTCTAATGGCATTTCTCCCTCACAATTTTTAATAGTGCTGAGAAGTCATTTTTTTATAATTTTAGGGGTCAAGTTACTGTTAGATACAACTATTATCATGGTCCTTTGGAACAGAAAATGTGCTTCTGATGGCATTTTCTCCCTCACAATTTTTTAACAGTGGCTGAGAAGTCATTTTTCATAATTTTATGGTCATGCTGCTTTGAAATAGCAGCAATTCTACAGGTCCTATTCTAAAACAATGTTTTTCTAACAGACATTACTTTCATCACAATTGGCAAAAGTGGCTCAGGGCCATGGTTTTGAAGTTTGGGGGCATTTACTGTGAAATGCAGCTACACTACAGGTCCTATTCTAAAAAATGTGGTTTCCAACAACATGTGTACTTCCAATTGTCAAAAGTGGCTCACGGTTCATGTTTTGAATTTTTGGGGCATTTTGCTTTGAAATGCAGCTATACAACAGGTCATGATTATAAAAAAATGTTGGTTTCTAACAGACCTTTGTTCTTCACAATTGTCAAAAGTGGCTCAATGGTCCCATGTATTGAATTTTGGGGGCATTATGCTGTGAAATCACCTATACTACAGGTCCTAAAATAAAAAAAATGTGGTATCTAACAGACATTTTGTTCTTCACAATTGTCAAAAGTGGCATCAGGGTAATGGTGCTGTAAAAAACAGGAATAGGAAGGACACTGTTAATGGACACATATTGCAAAATGACTTTTTTTTCTTCGAAGATCTTTAAACAGAGCTAGCAATCCCTGTATTGAGACAACCCATTTATACATTTACAAAAAGAAAAAACCAAGATGTGGTGGGAATCCATCCTATTTTAAAAATGTGTTTTATATAATAAAACTACTAAAAAACAGGAATGCACAAAATAGCTGATACAAAAATACCTCTGAATTGAACAATGTATGTACATGAAGACTTGAACAGATAGTCGGATACCCAGGACAGGTATAGTCAATGTCCAGTACAACTAAAAATGGTGTTTAAAGACTCCATTTTCCGGCACTTTTAAATCTGAGGGTCATGCAGGTTTAGGGGCTCATGCATGGCCCAGGACAGGGATAGTCCTATGACCAGTGAAACTAAAATGGTGGTAGAAAGACTCCTTTTTCCGCACTTTTTAAATCTGTGTGAGTCGACAGGTTTAATGGTCATACTGAGGTACAGAACAGGCATAGTCAATGGCCAGATCAACAAAATGGTGGTTGAAAGACTCCTATTACCAGCACATATTAATCTGTGGAGACATGTATTAATGGTAATGCTGCGGTCCAGGAAAGGAATAGTCAATGACCAGTTCAACAAAAATATTGGTTCAAAGACTCCTTTTACCAGCACTGATTTTAAATCTGGGGGTCAAGCATGTTTGAGGGTCATGCTGTGTACAGAACATGTAAGTCCAAATCCATTTCAACCTAAAATGGTGGTTCAAAGACCCTTTTACTGCACATTTTAATCTGTGTGGTCAGATAGAATTTAAGGGTCTGCTGCGTTCCAGTACAGGGATATTAAAAGACCAGTTCAAGTAAAATTATGGATCAAATTGTAACTGCCTTCTGCCATTTTTAATTTGTGGGTCATGCAGGTTTAAGGGCATGCTGTGGGTACAAACAGGGGATAGTGAACTTTTTTCTGTGGCTATATAACCTAAATGTTGTTGCCTAAGATGTAGCACGTATCCATTTGACTGTTGTGGATGTTAATTCCAGCTTCTTCAGTCCGTGTTTGTGAGTAATAATGAAGGTTTGTTTTCCTCTTCCCAGAGACTTTAATGACCCCCCCCCGACCCCCACCCACCCCCCCCCCCCCCCCCCCCCCCCCCACCCCCCTCCCCCCCCAAAAGGTGTTAAAACCACCACCCCCCCCCCCCCCCCCCCCCCCACACCCCACCCCCCCCGCCCCACCCCCCCCCCCACCCCCCCCACCCCCCACCCCCCCCCCCCCCCGCCCCCCCCCAACACCCCCCCCCCCCCCCCCCCACCCGCCTCCCCCCCCCCCCCCCCCCCCCCCCCCCCCCCCCCCCCCGCCCCCGCCCCCCCCCCCCCCCCCCCCCCCCCACCCCCCCCCCCCCCCACCCCCCCCACCCCCCCCCCCACCCCCCCCCCCCCCCCCCCCCCCCCCCCCCCCCTCATTGGCGATAATCTAATATCGTCTATCGGAAATCGACTTATAATTGCCGATATCGACTATCGACCGATGACGATATGAACGTAATCGCACATACTATAATGATTAGTGTTGAGCGATATTATCGATAAAGTTGGAAATCGGTCACAGTTTTTATGTTGATCTAAATTTTTAGATCATGCATAATTTTAGATTAAAATCTGTGCAGTCATCTAATAAGAGTCGCGCCATTTTCGGCGCTCCTGTCAATCGGCGGCAGCAACATCAGCTACAGAATAGAGCAGGGTGAGATGTTTATGCTACGTCATGACTGGGATTGTATGGTTGCGATTGGCTGGAAAAATCACATGACCTCGTTTTACATAAACAGCGATTCCTGTTCAGCCTCAGTGTCCCTCTCAGCGTCTCAGAGCAGAAGGACGTGCGCTCTGCTTGTGACCAAACAGATCAGCGAAATTATCTATTTCATCACAGAGAAAACCTCTACTATTAGCTGTGATCCTTACAATTTAGTTAGATTAGAGATATGTAGTTAGGTAGAGAATTTTAAAGGAGCATCTACCGCTGTAAAATCACGGGGGGGGAGAGGAGGGGAGGCCCCCGTGGGCGAACACAGACAAGGCTCGAAAAAGTAATACAGGATAAAGTTCACCAAGACATAGTGTAGACAATTGCACTGCAATAGCTTTATTATAACAGCTTTTCTATTGAAATCTTTCCATGGAAATTGGGCACCTGAACTTATAGGATACACATCTTTTCTAGTAACTGCAGGTCACTTTGTTAGTGCAAAAACTCCACTTTTATTATCAGTATACATATTCAGATAGGTGTTCATTTTTCAATTTTGCCCATTCCACCTTGTTTGATGTATCCACCTTGCACTTAAATTTGAATCCACCATTTATAGTCACCACAGTGAATTGAAATGTGGCAAAAATATTCTTGTATTATACAATTCGTCATAACAATACGTGTTTTTTGACTTTTGGCGCACTACAGCTTTGTTCCATTTGAGGCAGCTTGCACTATAAAGTTGAATACAGCAATTTTATAGTCCACCGACAGGTGAATTGAAAGGTGCCAAAAATATCTTGTATTGAAACTATACATAACAGATACAGTTTTTTGGCACTTTTGGCCCAGTCCATGATTTGTTTGATAGACACCAGTGCACTTAAATTTGAAATCCAGCAATTTTATAGTCCCACCACAGGAGAATAGAAAGGTGCCAAAAATCTTGTATTATACGAATTACATAACAGATACGTGGTTTTTCTACTTTGGCGCACTACAGCATTGTTCATTGAGGCAGCTTGCACTTAAATCCTGAATCCAACAATTTTATAGTCACCACAGGTGAATTGAAAGGTTCCAAAAATATCTTGTATTCTACGAATACATAACAATTACTTGTTTTTTTCACTTTTGGTCGCAGGCCAGCTTTGTTGATAGATCACTTTTCAGTTAATTTGAATCAAGCAATTTGTAGTCACCACAGTGAATTGATAGGTGCCAAAAATACCTTTTTATTATCCGAATACATTTCAGATACGTTGATTTTTTCCACTTTGGCGCAGGGGCCAGCTTTGTTGATAGATCACATTGCAGTTATTATTATAATCCAGCAATTTTGTTTTGATTTGAGGGATTAGAGAGTAGCTGTGATTTGCCGTCTTCTAGTAAGAGACTTTCCAAAAATCTTCCATACCTTCTCAAATTTTTATATTTCTGAACATGGAGCGAATTCAGGGATGGTAAGTCGAGCAAAGAGGGGGGTAGTACATGGAGGTAGAGGTAGAGAGAGAATGTGCTTCCTTCCAGTGCGGCGACAACACGATGCCCAGCTGATCGTCAATTGCAGGACCGTCAGGCCTGTCACGCGTGTTCGCCTTGTGAATCACAGTAACGAACAGCGACGCCAAACTGTCCTTCAGTGGTTGAATGCAACCTGCATCCAGCAGTCTTACCACCTCGGTCCTCCCATCCCGGCCACAAATGTCCGTCATCAGCATCACCAGCATCTGCCCACTGAAGCAGCCCAAATGTCAACTCGTTCAACTCGAGGAGAAGGAATCCGTCAATCGCAACAATCCCAGCGGGTCGGCAACGCCTTGCAGTCCCTCATGCTTGTACCCGCAGCTCCTGGATGCAGAATTCAGGACGACCAAGTCACCTTGTTTTGATGATGAAGAAGACGAATAATGCCGGATCCAACGGGTCTTTTCAGCAGAATATGCTTGCGAGCTCTTCAACCTGGACGAGGAGGAAGACGATGGGGTAGTTCCAGAACGGTCCAGTGCCTCAAAAAGGGAGAGGGCGGTCGCAGAAGTCCGCAGATATGATTCCGCCAGCCATGGGGGGGGGGGGGGTCCAGCGTCAAACCCCTCTCCTCGCTATCGCCGTCAAAAAGGTCCAGGACCTCCTCAAGCCTTGGGCCTTTCTATGACCAAGCCTCGATTCACCCGCGATTTCATATGCCGCCTATGACGTATACGCAAAAGAAGAGGCAAGAAACCTTCAGGAGGTTTAACCACCCCACATGTCTAGTCACATGCAGCGAAAGCAAAAAGAGTTGAAATGGATGCAACACTTCGCCAAAAAAGGCCAGACAGACGCCGACCCTCCAACCAATTTCACACCCAAAGTCTCCGCCTCCTCCTCCGCCACGACCAAGCGTTCCACTGCTGCCCATGTCTCTCAGAGTCATGATACCAGGGATCAGCCTTCGCTTCAGCTTCCACCGTCGCCCGAGTACCACCATGCACCACCAAAGACCCATCCTACCCCTTCTCCTTCCGCCAGTTTGACGACTGCACGCCGAACAGCGGCCAGTCTAGCAGCCACTTCTGTCTACCAGGTTTGGGAGCAGAAGAAACACTTTAACCCAAACCCTCCCAAAAGCCAAAAGCCTGAAATGTCGGCATTGCCAGGCTTTTTGGCCTATGAAATGTTGCCTTTCGGTCATGTGTGGGACAAAGATGGATTCCGCCACGTCAGGCCCATGCCAGCCTCCAAAACCATATGCCGAGCAGGCATTTCTTTTCCAGAATAGCCGTCCCTGCCCTGTGCCAGCCACGTGTCATCTAAAATATCAATCGCTTGTCTGCATCTGTGGCCAGAAAAGTCCATCTGACCACCGACACATGGACTAGTAAGCAACTGCCAAGGCCGCTATATCCTGTGACAGCTCACTGGGTGATGCTGGGTGGATGTCTCTGGGGTGCCGCTGCTCTCAGCTCGGCGCACAGCTCTTTCTAAACCGCAGGGATGGTGCAGGGTTCTTTCCCGCCAATAGACCTCAGGTGGCATCACGTGCCCAGAGAACCAGCCATGTTTTGAAATTAAACTGTCCTTGGAGACCGTCCACACACAGTCAGGAGCTGTGGACGGCTCTCCGCAACGAGATCGAGCGCTGGCGGGATGCCAAGAAACTTGTGCCAGGCAAGGTGTGTGCGAAACGGGCGAAAATCAGCTGGCCCTCCCTTAAGATCGGTAGACTGGAGCACATCCCTTGCCTGGCACAAGTCATGAACCTTGTCGTCCAAGAAATATCTAAAGAGCTACCCGGGTCTTGGACTGCCTGCTGATGAGCTCGGATTCTAAGATCGCACTCCGCCGTTTCGCACCCTGCTTCGTCCCGCCTGGCAGCGTCAGCATCGCCTCCCCCGTCAACCTCTCATTGTGACGTGGCAGAACACGTGGATTCCCCCTCCACATGCTCCCAGGCGATTGTGGCAGCAGCGCAAATGCCGTTACATAGTACGAAGTGACACATGGCCTGACAAGCAGCGGTGCAGAACTCGGTGTTGAGCCACGAGAGTGGAGGCAGGTGAAAGAGCTCTGCAACCAACCTTGTCATTTTTGAAGAAGCCACCAAAATGGTCAGTGCGGACATAATGCTCTTGTCATCATGAAAAAAAAAAGCAAATTGTGGTGATCTTAGTTCAGGAACGATCCGTTGTACACTCTGAAAAAAACCAACCAGGTCCCCGCCAGCGCCGGAGGAGATGACGGACACAGATGTGGACACGGAGCCTTTCTCATCTGTCAAATCCCACAAGGACCGACAGTTTCACAATTTTTCATCGGTCTTCATTGGGCGGGGTTTGGGGGTTTCCGAGTAGTGCAAGGTGGCGTCAGCTCTCAGGGGCATCATCTAGGCAAGTCGGGCTGTGTTGAAGCTGTGCCGGGGCAGGGAGGAGGGGGAGGGGAGGAGGAGGGGGGAGGAGGAGGTTTTTCCTAGACACCGACGTTCCCGACGTCCCTGTTTGGAAAGAGGTTGGCGGGGGGAATTTGAGCGGAGGAGGAAGATCTTTTGGGTAGTGCCCTTGACCAGAGGTTGGGAAAAAAAGGCCCCTTTCAATGGTGCTGGATGTCCTTTTTCCCCAACATGTTCCTCGCTTTAAAGGGGGCCTAAAAATGAACAACAGTTACTGGGTGGCCAGCTCCTGGATCCCCGGTACAAAACAAAACTCAGCCTTTCCTTCCCCCCACCCAAATGGAGTAAAATGAGGAAAATGGAGCCCTTGTGATGTCAACTGGAGAATCTGTTGCGTCTGCTTTACGTTCCCCCCAAAAATCCGGTGGAACAAAATCAGGAGTACCCGCGGTAAGGGTGCCAATGCCGTAGTGGCAGAGCAGGCAAGGTGGGGAAGCCTAATGGGTGACCTCTGGCAATCTTTTTTTTTACCTCACCAACGATGCAATGCAGGGGCACCATCCAACAACAGAGACCAGCTTAAGATCATGGTGCACGGCTATCTGCGTCTCAACCGTGTTTTTTATGTGTTCCGGACCCCAAAAGCTTCTGGGTATCCAAAATGGATTGAAAGGCCGAGCCGCTCGCCAGCCATAGAGATGTTGTCCTGCCAGCAGCCAGCGTATTTGAGCGGATCTTCAGCAAGCTGGAGGAGTCATTAAGCAAAAAACATCCGGCTTTCCCAGATTTTAATGTGGATCATTTGCTTTCCAAAATTAACAGGCATGGTCTCTGATAATGTTGTGGCCCCAATTGCCGAGGTCACTGATTAGTTGCTGGTCTACTTCACATTCCTCTTCAAACAAAAATGGTCCTCTTCAAAACTTTTTTTTTAAAATGATCATTTCTTACTGCAATTTTTATTCTCTTTTCCCAACAGTTCATTTTGCTGGTTTTGCTGTGAGGAGACTGTAAAAGACAGCAAGGTTTCATGACAACACCGTATTCCATTTATTCACTTTATCTTTAGAAATTTTCGCATTGTCAATGGTTTTTTGAGGTCATGTTGCTGTGAGATACAGCTATAATTATGGTCCTTTGGAACAGAAATGTGGCTTTTAAGTGGCATTTCTCCCTCACAATTTTTAATAGTGGCTGAGAAGTAATATTTATAATTTTTTGGGGTCATGTAGCTGTGAGATACAGCAATAATCATGGTCCTTTGGAACAGAAATGTGGCTTCTAAGTGGCATTTCTCCCTCACAATTTTTAACAGTGGCTGAGAAGTCATTTTTATAATTTTTTGGATCATGCTGCTTTGAAATGCAGCAATACTACAGGTCCTATTATAAAAAAATGTTGTTTCTAACAGACATTTGTTCTTCACAATTGTCCAAAGTGGCTCAAGGGTCATGCTTTGAATTTTTGGGGGCATTTTGCTTTGAAATGCAGCTATACTACAGGTCCTATTATAAAAAAAAAAATGTTGTTTCTAACAGACATTTGTTCTTCACAATTGTCCAAAGTGGCTCAAGGGTCATGCTTTGAATTTTTGGGGGCATTTTGCTTTGAAATGCAGCTATACTACAGGTCCTATTATAAAAAAATGTTGTTTCTAACAGACATTTGTTCTTCACAATTGTCAAGAGTGGCTCAAGGGTGATGGTGCTGTCAGAAACAGGAATAGGTAGGACACTGTTAATGGACACATCTTGCAAAATGACTTGTTTTTGCAAGATCTTTAACATAGCTATCAATCCCTGTATTGAGACAACCCATTTAATACAATTAAAAAAAGAGAAACAAAGACATGGTGGGATTCCATCCTATTTTAAAAATGTGTTTTCTAGAATTAAACTACTAAAAAACTTGCATGTACAAAATAGCTGGTAAAAAAATTCCTCTGAATTGTACAAGGGAGGTACAGGAAAACCTGACCAGATGTAGGTTATTCAGAGGACATGGAGTATGGAGCACGGACAGAGAACAAAGTACAGAGACAATTTCCTCCAGCACGTTGAGTAAAATAAGAAAAAGAATGCCAAGAAAAAGGGCACCTGGGTGGAACAGGAGCGTTAACCACCAGTATTTCCAAGTGAAGCTCAATTGGTCCGCACTCATACGGAGGGGCAAGCGCTACCCAGGACAGGGACAGTATATGTCCAGTGAACTAAAATGGTGGTTGAAAGACTCCTATTTCCGGCACTTTTTAATCTGTGGGTCAGACAGGTTTAATGGTCATTCTGCGGTACAGGACAGATATAGTTAATGTCCAGTTCAACTAAAATGGTGGTTCAAAGACTCCTTTTCCTGGCACTTTTTAATTTGGGGGTCAGACAGGTTTAATGGTCATTCTACGGTACAGGACAGATATAGTTAATGTCTAGTTCAACTAAAATGGTGGTTGAAAGACTCCTTTTCCCGGCACTTTTGAATCTGGGGTCATGCAAGTTTGGGGCTCTTTGCTGTGGCCAGGACATGTATACTCAATGTACAGTTAAACTTAAATTGTGGCTGAAAGACTCCTTTTTTCCGGCACTTTCTAATCTGGGGTCATGCAGGTTTGGGGCTCATGCTGTGGCCCAGGACAGGTATAGTCAATGTCCAGTGAAACTAAAATGGTGGTTGAAAGACCCCTTTTTCCGGCACTTTTTAATCTGGGGTCATGCAGGTTTGGATCTCATGCTGTGGCCCAGGACAGGTATAGTCAATGTCCAGTGAAACTCAAATGGTGGTTGAAAGACTCCTTTTCCCGGCACTTTTGAATCTGGGGGTCATGCAGGTTTGGGGCTCATGCTATGGCCCAGAACATGTATAGTCAATGTCCAGTTCAACTATAATGGTGGTTGAAAGACTCCTTTTTCCGGCACTTTTAAATCTGGGGGTCATGCAGGTTTGGGGCTCATGCTGCGTTCCAGGACAGGGATATTCAATGTCCAATTCAAGTAAGATGATGGTTCAAATCATACTGCCTTCTGGCACTTTTTAATTTGTGGGTGATGCAGGTTTAAGGGTCATGCTGTGGTACAAGACAGGGATAGTGAATGGTGTGTGATTTTTTTTTCTGTGGCTTTTATAACCTAAGTGTGCTGCCTAAGATGTAGCAGGTATCCATTTGACTGTTGTGGATGTTAATTCCAGCTTCTCCAGCCCTGTTTGGGTGTAAGAATGAAGGTGTTGTTGCTCTCCCATAGACTTTAATGGTCATCGCTCATAATCGACCACCCACTATCGACTATCTTGTCGATGATTTTCGACTATCGACCATCGACCGATGTCGATGGTCAACGTAATCGCTCAACACTAGTATCTACATGACCATAATAACCTGTAGACTTCATACAACAGGTTATTTAGTGTAAAATGTGAAAAGAGTATAAAAAAAAAATAATTAAAAAAACATATAAATAGAAAAAAAAATCTGCAGTAATTTATTTTTATACATAAAATATGACCCCAAAAATACAACTTGCCTTGCATAAAACAAGCCCTCATACAACTGCTTTACTTAAAAAATAAAAAATAAAGTTATTAAGTACTTTTCAGACTTGGAACTTAAGGTGGTTAAAGAGAACCAGTCACATAGATTATACCACTCTTGCTGAGGACAGCACAGACTAGTGACAGACATGCTGTTTTCAATGCTATGTCCCTTATTCTGTAAGATGCAGCAGTTTCAGAGCATTTAGGACCACATGTATGAAAACTGTCTCGGTCTGAAACTCACTTTGCTGCCCATAACAACCAATCAGAGCTCTCCTTTCATTTCATATAGTGCTCTGGAAAATTAAAGGAGAGCTCTGAATGGTTGATATAGACAACAAAGAGAGTTTTAGACCTAGACAGTTTTCATACATGTGGCCCTAATGCTTAAACTTGGCAGTTTACAGCCCGCCTACCTGCAGTTCATTCACAGGTTTCTACCTATTCAAAGTAATGGGGTGAATCAGTCATGAGTGTTCATGAATAAGCTGGACTCCTCTCTGACAAAACAGGCTGCAAATTTGAGATATTTAAATATATTTTAGAATTAAATGCACTGAAACTACTGCATTTTACAAAATAAAGGACCAACCGCTGAAAACAGCATGTCTGTCACTAGCTTGTGATGTCCTCAGCAAGTAGGGCATAACCTATGTGACAGGTTCTCTTTAAGAGAGGAACGGCGGCAGCATTGCTGGAATAGATGTCAGTACAGAAATGAGTATGGCTTTTCTATTTTCTCAAGGTCATATCAGCTTAATTTTTTTTAAAGAAGGCGAGGTGGACAACCTCTTTAACATAAATGTATCCATCACTACTATAAAACTTGCTAACAACACATTATAATTTTATTAAATATTATGCTGATTAAAAAAATGGCCAGCACAAGTAGACTACAGCACTGTTTTATCAACATGGATTCTCAATGATCTGCAAATTGACATTTGCATAAATGATCAGGGAAAAAAACATTAACACAACCCTTGTTGGTTTAAACTGTCCAAACTACAAATCCTGTGCTAACAGCTTTATTTGGTTATTAAGGTCTAAGATTTGTAATTATCATTCTATTTTGAGTCTCTTTAAGTATGTGCCCATACTGTACTGACAATAGTAAACCAGGCAGCGCCAAAAAAAGAGAAGAGAAGGCGCAAAAATTGTACATACAGTAAGCCGTCTCAAATAGAGCATATAGCAAGAGTATTAGCAGTGTCAGAAAGGGGTGCCTAGGGCCTGCCAGTGGAATTAATTATAGGGACCACTAGTAGAGTTGATTGTGGTTCCCACCAGTGGAGTTTTCTCTTGGGGCCTGCCAGTGGAGTAGATTCATGGAACCCACACTAAAGCTACTGCACTTGACTGTACATGCCATACTCTGCCTCTTACTTTTTGCCTCTTTATCTCTTTTCTGCCTCTCCCAAGATTGCATAAGCAATTGATAAGCAACTTCAGATCTGTAATGCTTAGGAGCCTAACAGGGGATTCCGCTATTACCCTGTGGGCCAGTCCAAGCCTGGGTATGGTTCTGCTCTCCTGAATGGGTGGAACTTCCAGTTGTGGTACAAATGTTTAATGATTAAGCTGGTTACAAATTTAGTCCATTTTTTGGCATGCACCACAAACATCGATGTAGAAACAATAAGTCCATGTCTACAAGGCAGTGGACAAAAAACGACTTGACAACCAAATCCTATAAATGTTCATAAAACTGAGTTTTTTGTCCACAGCCTGTCAAAAGCTGCTGAAATAAGTCAGGTTTTTTTGCGAGTTTTGCATTTTTTTGCGCTTTTTGTTTCTTCAGAAATGCACAGCATTAGATTTGCTGTGTACTTCTGCAAAAAACGTGCCAAGAAACGTCCGGCACTTTACATAGACTCCAATGGTAAATTTTCTGCCCTGCTCATTAGTTTTTTGCAACATGTTTCAAAAAACAGCCAGCAAATAAAATGAGCAGATAAAAGATATTCTGTGGAGACAACGGAACCTTTTTGCTACACAAGTCTATGGAAACTCTTTTAAGTCATTTTTTTTTTTAGCATTTTTATAAAACTGAAAACGCTTAAAAAAACGGATGTTTTTGTGTACGGTGGAGACATAGGCTAAGAAAAAGAATAAAAGCCCTAAGGAAACATGCAAGATGCATGTGAAACACATTTTCTGTCACCCTGGTTATGTATTTTATTCTGTTTTTAGTATTTTAAATGCTTTAATGTGTAGTTTGTTGTTTGTGTCTAAATAAATATGCAATTAAGTACATTTAGCCGTTGCAAATTCTTATTGTTAGACATAGTGGGCAACATGTCTAACTGCGGGTCATAAATCAGCGTATTCTAGCGCTAGCACAACATTTCTGGCTCAGGCATACCACTTTGAAAGTGCTCAACCTGTTCCAGCAGTAATGCGCCTAGAAGTGCCATAGCGAAGCACATTTGTCCAGCCTAAAACGCGTTAGCGTACAGTACCTAGCATCTCTATATCACCACTCTTTTGCCACTGAGATCATGTGTGCATCTAATAATTTTCGGTTTTAATTGTTTATAATGAAATAAATGTGTGTATGTTTTTACTACAGGGTTGTGCTGGATTTCCAACCTTTGGACTATTTGCAGAAATTGGTGATAAAATTTATTTACAGTTCTGATAATTTCATGCAAAAATTATTTTGAGAAGCTTATCTATTTAGGGTTCTAAACTGTAGCACATAACAGCTTTAAAAAGATATACATATTTTACAATCAAATCTAGTCCTATACTGAAAAATCCTATGAAACAGTTACTGATAAAATTTTCAAACACATGAAACATGCACAATCATGAAAAAAAGTACACCCTCTTTTAATGCTAGGCTTTTGTGAACAGAACATAGTGAAAGAGCACAGGGTCCTAGAAAGGTTTTAAAAATGAATCAGTAGCTTTTAGAATAAACTCTAGCAGCAATAACCCAAAGGATCCATTTTTTGTATAACTTTATGCAGTTAGGTTGTTGTGTGGACTCTTTTAATTTTTAGCTGCTCTGTTTAAATTTTCTTGAAGGGATTGGGATCATTGTCCTATTGCATGATTCAGTTTCAGCTAACTGCACTTCATCCCAAGCAGAAAAAGGAGCTCAAGGAGGTATAAAGTGGGCTGAATTTTCCATTGGGGACACTATGTGCCTTATTTGCATAGAGCCTTCTTGTCCCAGTCCTGCATTTGACTCTAGAATACTTTGGTGTACAGGGGTGTTCATGGTTGACTCAATAACTATGTGTCCTTGTCCTTTGGCTGCAAAAATGCCTAAATCATCAACTCTCTGATACAGTGCTACATAGTAGTTATTAGTATTTTTTTCTGATATGTTATTTTTCGCTTCTGTCAAATCTGGCGCTGTGAATTATGGCTAAATTTCTCCATCTTGGTCCCATCTGTCCAAAGGACTTTGTTCCAGAGGTCTTGTGATTTATTTAGATGCAACTTTACAAACTTAAAGGGAACCTGTCACACTGAATGTGTTATCTCATCATTGGGCAGCATATGATAGAGCAAAAGGAGCTGAGCACATTGATATACGGGTTGTTGGGAAGGATTCTGTTTTCATTTGAATTCCTGCTTATTCTGGGTTAAGGAGAACAGCATGTGGTGTTATCAGTGACTAACAGCTTTTCTTTTACCAGTGTGCAAACAGATAGCTGTCAATCACTCATAAAACTACCGACTGGACTGCTTAACCTAGAATAAGCCGGGCTTTAAATAAATAAAATACAAATTCAACTTAGTCTTTTCCTACAAAATTACATATTAATCTGTTCAACTCCTCCTGCTTTATGACATGCTGCCAGCAGATTAGATAACATGTTCAAAATGACAGGTTCCCTTTAAGCTGTGTTTTCTCCTGGTATCCCTTTCAATCAAGCGAAACTTGTTCAGTCTGTTTATAGTTGTACTGTCATTTTTACTGAGGCAGCTTTAGGGTTTTTGCAATTTCTCTGAGCACTGCACAATCAGACCTTGAATTTCTCTGAAAAGATTGTCCACTTTCTTGAAGGTTTTAGACTTGTAAAATAACTTATAACTGTTACCATATTATTTGTCATAAACAATTACTTTTCTAAGATCATTGCTAATGTCTTTCTTCCTTAGCATTCTGTCAACACATCAATGAATGCTCCAGAGCAGAAACCTGATAAAACTTTTATAGTGGTGCTGGTGATTAATTAATCAAGGGTATTTCATTAGCAGTTTTCAAAAAAGTATACAGAACTATTAGAAAAATTAAATTAACATAGACAACAAAATTCCAACAAATGGTGGAAATCAAAAAAAAGTCTGGCCAGGATCGAGGTAAGTCATAGAGCTCATGTGTATTATAAAAGTTTAATAAAAATGAATAAACCCTCTTATTTACTATTGAAACAGTGTACTTTATTTATCTAAGAAAAAGTGGGCCAAAACAGGCAGAAACAGTGCATGAAAAATTATGACATGGAATCTCTTGTGTATTGCTGTACATTGAAGGTTGTATTTACTTAAAGGGGTTATCTCACTACATTGATTCATCTTACCTCAGTCCTTTTTTCTTGGTTTCATTTTGAATTCAGGGGCGTTTTTACTGGCTTCTACTTTGCTGCAGTAGAAGCCAGGTCTGTACCTATAGCAACCAGTGCTGGCAGCCTATCATGAGAGACCAAACAAATAGCAACCTAAGGAGCTGATGCAGCCCATACAACAGGGGATATCAAGGAATAGGTAGGATACTGTTAATGAACATATATTGCAAAGTGACTTGTTTTTGCAAGATCATTAATATAAAAAGATATACTTGTAGTGAGACAACCCCATAAATTTTAAGACCTTCTAAGGAAAATTTTCCTTTTATTATGTCCTGACTTATAAAACCATAGAATTCATAAAGGGTGTATTGGATTCAACGTGGATATTAAGATCTAAACATAACATATATCTATATACACTGCATTTCTAACCAAAGGATTAAAGTCTGCTGACCATTTCAGGAAGGACAAAACACAGTGGAACTCTAAGTGGCTATAAATACCTGCAGCCTCCCCCTCCAGACGTGTTGTAAATCCTGTTTCTTGAATGAACAATGGACACTATCACATATCTGACAATCACAGAGGACATGTCTAAGTGATGCTACCATTATCTCCTTGCAGGAAGTAGGACATCTGGATGACTAACCCCCGACTCTTTATGGATATGTGATTGATGGTTCAACCAGGTCTGTGGTTCCCCCAGGCAATGTGCCCTGTCCAGCAAACCTGTTGACCTTTGGGACAAGAATGACACCAACTGGAAGAAGTGACCTCTACAAGGATTTCTGTAGACTGTGTAAGTGTAAGAACTGGGCTGATTGGTTAAGAGTAGTGATGAGCGATTACGTCGACTTATCGTCATTGTGTTGATATCGGCAATTATCAAGACGATTTCCGATAGTCGATAATAGATTATCGCCGATGACCATTAAAGTCTATGGGAGAGGAACAACACCTTCATTCTTACACCCAAACAGGGCTGGAGAAGCTGGAATTAATATCCACAACAGTCAAATGGATATGTGCTACATCTTATGCAACACTCTTATTTTATAAAATCCACAGAAAAAATATCTCAGACCATTCACTATCCCTCTCTTTTACCATAGAATGACACTTTAACCTGCATCACCCACAAATTAAAAAGTGCTAGAAGGCAGTATTATTTGGACCATCATTTTACTTGAACTGGACATTGACTATCCCTTTCCTGGAACACAGCATGACCCTTAAACCCGTCTGACCCACAGGTTAAAAAGTGCCGGAAAAAGGAGTCTTTCAACCACCATTTTAGTTGAACTAGACATTGACTATATCTGTCCTGGGCCACAGCATGAGCCTCAAACCTGCATGACCCCCAGATTAAAAATTGCCAGAAAAAGGAGTTTTGTAACCAACATTTTAGTTGAACTGGACATGAACTATATCTGTACTGTACCGCAGTATGACCATTAAACCTGTCTGACCCACAGATTAAAAAGAGCTGGGAAAAGGAGTATTTAAACCACCATTTTAGTTGAACTGCACATTGACTAGACCTGTCCTGGGCCACAGCATGAGCCCCAAACCTCCATGACCCACAGATTAAAAAGTGCTGGAAAAAGGAGTCTTTCAACCACCATTTTAGTTTCACTGGACATTGACTATACCTGTCCTGGGCCACAGCATGAGCCCCAAACCCTGCATGACCCCAGAATTAAAAAGTTCCGAAAAAGGAGTCTTTCAACCACCATTTTAGTTGAACTGGACAAAAACTATATCTGTCCTGTACCGCAGTTTGACCATTAAACCTGTCTGACTCACAGATTAAAAAGTGCTGGGAAAAGGAGTCTTTGAACCACCATTTTAGTTGAACTGGACATTGACTATAACTGTCCTGGGCCACAGCATGAGCCCCAAACCTGCATGACCCCCAGATTAAAAAGTGCTGGAAAAAGGAGTCTTTCAACCACCATTTTACTAGAACTGGACATAGACTATCCGTGTCCTGGGCCACAGCATGGGCCCCAAACCTGCATGACCCCCAGATTTAAAAAGTACCGGTAAAAGGAGTCTTTCAACCACCATTTTAGTTGAACTAGACATTGACTATACTTGTCCTGGGCCACATCATGAGCCCCAAACCTGCATGACCCCCAGATTAAAAAATTCCAGAAAAAGGAGTTTTTTAACCAACATTTTAGTTGAACTGGACATTAACTATATCTGTACTGTACCGCAGTATGACCATTAAACCTGTCTGACCCACAGATTATAAAAGTGCTGGGAAAAGGAATCTTGGAACCAACATTTTAGTTGAACTGGACATTGACTATACCTGTCCTGGGCCACAGCATGAGCCCCAAACCTCCATGACCCACAGATTAAAAAGTGCCGGAAAAAGGAGTCTTTGAACCACCAATTTAGTTGAACTGGCATTAACTATATCTGTCCTGTACCCAGTATGACCTTTAAAACCTGTCTGACTCCAAATTAAAAAATGCTGGGAAAAGGAGTCTTTAAACCACCATTTTAGTTGAACGGGACTTTGGGACTATACCTTTCCTGGGCCACAGCATGACCCCCAAACCTGCATGACCCCCAGTTTAAAAAAGTGCTGGAAAAAAGAGTCTTTGAACCACCATTTTAGTTGAACTGGACATTAACTATATCTGTCCTGTACCGCAATATGACCATTAAACCTGTCTGACTCACAGATTAAAAAGTGCTGGGAAGGAGTCTTTGAACCACCAATTTAGTTGAACTGGACATTGACAATGCGTGTCCTGGGCCACAGCATGAGCCCCCAAACCTGCATGACCCCCAGATTAAAAAAGTGCTGGAGAAAGGAGTCTTTCAACCACCATTTTACTAGAACTGGACATAGACTATCCGTGTCCTGGGCCACAGCATGGGCCCCAAACCTGCATGACCCCCAGATTTAAAAAGTGCCGGAAAAAGTATCTTTGAACCCCATTTTAGTTGAACTGGACATTGACTATACCTGTTCTGTACCACAGTATGACCATTAAACCTGTCTGACCCACAGATAAAAAAAGTGCCGGAAAAAGAAGTCTTTGAACCACCATTTTAGTTTCACAGGACATAGACTATATCTGTCCTGGGCAACCTACATCTGTTCAAGTCTTCCTGTACCTCCCTTTTACAATTCAGAGAAATATTTGTATCAGCTATCTTGTGCATACCAGTTTTTTAGTAGTTTAATTCTAGAAAACACTGTCACGGTTCACGCCGCGGTCCCTGCTATGTGTCGGTTGTGTCCCAGCTGCTGCTGCGACATCCTCTGGTGTCCCTGGCTCTGGTCTCTCACCTGTGCTTCCTCCAGCTCCCCGGCATCCTGTGTGCACATGTGGGTCCCTCTAGGGGCACGCGCGCGGCACTGCAACATATTTAAAGACACAGTGTTCCTGTTCCCTGCTAAGTGACCCCTGACCTCTGGCTATATAACGAACTTCCTCCCTGTCCTTCTGGGTTTAGTTCGTTGTTGTTTTCCCAGCACAAGACTTGACCCCTTGGCTGCTGTTCTGCTGCTGTCCTCACCCTTCAGCCATACGTTTTATTTGGTACCTGCTGTACCCCCTGCCGCTGTACCTGTCTGCTAACCTGCTGTTCCCTGGCACCTTATCTAATCTGTTACCATCCTGAGACTGTGCCTTACGTTCAAGACTATACCTGGACGGGCACCCATTTATGGCTACACCTGCGGGGCCCGGACTCCGCTCCAGCGCCAGCTAACAGGACCTGCCCCTTCGGGTCCCCCCTGCCTGCACCTGCCATCTGTGCCTGCGGTGGGCCCTGAGGATCCACAAACCTGGATATCTGCGGTCGGCGCTTCGGCATACTCCATCGGCGCCGGCACCGTTACAGTAAAGAACTGACCCTACAATATGGATCCCGCCAGAGTGACTCTGCCTGAACTAGTAACCTTGTGAACCGTCAGGGCGTTCATCTGGAGCAGTTATTTCAGAAGCTGCAGACGCTTTAACCCCCCCGTCTAGATGAAGTCGTGTCTGCATTGGCACCTACAACTGCTCCGCCCTCTGCTGTGTTCCGCCTCCTGTTGTCATGACCGGGTCCTAGCCTGCACCTGGCCTCTGCCAGCCCGTATTCCGGAGATCCCCATACCTGTCGCGGCTTTCTCAATCAGTGCACAATCCACTTTGAGGTCCCGGCTCACCAGTTTCCATCTGACCGTGTCAAGGTGGGTTTCAAACATCACCTGCTCTCAGGTGAAGCCTTGGTTTTGGGTCTCACCTCTGTGGGAGAAAGGAGATCCGCTGACAGGGACCTCTAGGGGTTCCTGAACGCCTTCCGGAAGACCTTTGAGCTACCTGGGCGCAACACATCTGCTGCTTCATCTCTGCTCCGGTTCCGTCAAGGCGACTCCACCGTGGGGCCCGTATGGCCATCCATTCCGTACCCTGGCCTCCGAGCTTGCCCGGAACAACGAGGCCCTCGTTGCTGCTTTTTGGGGGGGCCTCAATGGACGCATTAAGGATGAGTTGGGTTCGTGACTTACCTACCACCCTGGACGACCTCAAATTTCTCTTGCTACCCGGTCGACATCCGTTTTTCTGAGAGGAGTTAGAGCTTCGCCAACAACCAGGTCCCCCCCGTCCTCGCAAGCCTCCACGCTCCCTACTTGAGATCCCGACTCAGCCTCGCCTGGCAACCCGCGTTCACCCAAAATGAGCCCATGGAAGTCAACCGCACTCATCTCTCCACAGAGGAACACCCGCCGACGCAGCTTAAATCTGTGCTTGTACTGTGGTGGTGCCCGTCACTATCTGAAGAACTGCCCAGTCCCGCCCAGCTGCGCCCCGGAAACCCCAGTGCCATGGGTGTTGTGGGTGAAGTGACCCTGAATCAAGATCCTTTGTTCCTCGTCTGACCACTCCGTCACTCTACGTCTATCATCTGGTGCCGCCTATGAAGTTCCTGCCTTGCTGGATTCCGGCTCCTCTGAGAACTTTATCCACCCGTCTCTGCTGGAGAAGTTCAGCCTGCCCCGTTCCCCCCCGTCTAGAGAAGCCCCTACGTTTCTCTTCCCTCAATGGGGAGAAACCTGAAGGAGCCAGTCAAGTTCCGTACCAGCCTGTGTCCTTGAAGGTTGGCAGTTCCCACCAGGAAAATCTGTCCTTTCAGTGCTGCCTAGTTCGTCTGCTCCAGTCCTGTTTGGGCTCCCGTGGTTCCAGCTTTTACAACCCACCCTGGATTGGAAAACGGGCGAATTTGTCCAATGGGGCAAGCATTGCCACTCTCACTGCCTCAAGCCCGCCCATATGGAGCAGCCCCTGCCCACCCATGTTTCTCTGTCCGTTGATTCTGCTGTGCCGATGGAAGACCATGGGGTGCAAAAAGAACCTTTGGTCTGTAAAGACACCTCTGACTCCCACCCACCCCTCCCCCCGCCTACTGTTTTCGCTTTCTCCCCAGGTCCAAGAAGTTACCCGGGACTCTCTGGACAACTTCCTCTGACGACAGTTCCTGGGATACCGAGGAGGAGTGGTTTTCCCATAGCCGTTTTGTGGGTACCCGCCTTTGCCCGAGGGGAGGGCTTAAGGGGGTACTGTCACGGTTCACGCCGCGGTCCCTGCTATGGACTCGCAGCGTGCCCGTGTTTGGTTGTGTCCCAGCTGCTGCTGCGACAAACCTCTGGTGCCCCTGGCTCTGGTCTCTCACCTGTGCTTCCTCCAGCTCCCTGGCATCCCCGTGTGCACACGTGCTCCCTCTAGGGGCACGCCGCCGGGACTGCATCATATTTAAAGTCACAGTGTTCCTGTTCCGCTAAGTGACCCTGACCTCTGGCTATATAACGAACCCTTTCTCCCTGTCTTCTGGTCAGTTCGTTGTTGTTACCCAGCACAAGAGCTTGACCCCTTGGCTGCTGTCTGCTGCTGTCTCACATTCAGCCATACGTTATCGGTACCTGCTGTACACCTGCCGCTGTACCCGTCTGCTACAAACCCGCTTTCCCTGCACCTTACTAATCTGTTACCATCCTGGGACTGTGCCTTACGTTCAAGACTATACCTGGACTGTCACCCGTTTACGGCTACACCTGCGGTGCCCGGACTCCGCTCCAGCGCCAGCTAACAGGACCTGCACTTCGGCTACCCACTGCCTGCACCTGCCATCTGTGCCTGCGGTGGGCCCTGAGGATCCACACCTGGATATCTGCGGTCGGCGCTTCGGCATACGTCCATCGGCGCCGCACCGTTACAAACACATTTTTAAAATAGGATGGAATCCCACCACATCTTTGTTTATTTTTTTTTAATTTATTAAATGGGTTGTCTCACTACAGGGATTGCTAGCTATGTTAAAGATCTTGCACAAACAAGTCATTTTTCAATATGTGTCCATTAACAGTATCCTACCTATTCCTGTTTCTGACAGCACCGTGACCCTTGAGCCACTCTTGAAAATTGTGAAGAACAAATGTCTGTTAGAAACCACATTTTTTACAATAGGCCCTGTAATATAGTTGCATTTCACAGCAACAGGCCCCCAAAAAGTAAAAACATGACCTTGAGACACTTTTGACAATTGTGAAGAACAAATGTCTGTTAGAAACAACATATTTTTATAATAGGATCTGTAGTATTGCTGCATTTCAAAGAAGCATGACCCCAAAATTTATAAAAATGACTTCTCAGCCACTGTTAAAAATTGTGAGGGAGAAATGCCACATAGAAGCCACATTTCTGTTCCAAAGGACCATGATTCTAGCTGTATCTCACAGCACCATGACCCCAAAAAATTATATAAATGACTTCTCAGCCACTGTTAAAAATTGTGAGGGAGAAATGGCACTTAGAAGCCACATTTCTGTTCTAAAGGACCATGATTCTATTTGTATCTCACAGCACCATGACCCCCAAAAATTATAAAAATGACTTCTCAGCCACTGTTAAAAATTGTGAGGGAGAAATGCCACTTAGAAGCCACATTTCTGTTCCAAAGGACCATGATTATAGCTGTATCTCACATTACCATGACCCCCAAACCATTGACAATGCGAAAAATTCTAAAGATGAAGTGAGCAAAGGGAATACAGTTTTGTCATAAAACCTTGGTATCTTTTACAGTCTTCTCACAGCAAAACCAGCAAAATGATCTTTTGGGAGCTGAGAATAAAAATTGCAGAGAGAAATGATCATTTTAAAAAACATTTTTCAAGAGGACCATTTCTGTTTGAAGACGAATGTGAAGTAGACCGGCAACTAATCGGTGACCTCGGCAGTTGGGGCCACAATATCATCAGAGATCCATGCCTGATTCATCTTGATGAAAGTCAAAAGATACACATTATCAGTGGAAGGCCGGATGCGTTTGTCTGTATTGACTCCTCCAGCTGTGCTGAAGATCCGCTCAAATATGACGCTGGCTGCTGGGCAGGACAAAACCTCTATAGCGTGGCGAGCGAGCTCAGGCCATTCATCCATTTTGGATACCCAGAAGTCAATTGGGTCCGGAACACATCCAAAAACATCGGTGGTGAGACGCAGATAGCCGTGCACCATGATCTTAAGCTGGTCTCTGTGTGTTGGATGTGTGCCCTGCATTACAAGCGTTGGTGAGGTGGTAAATAAAGATTGCCAGAGGTCACCCATTAAGCTTCTGCCACCTTGCCTGCTGCTGCCGCTATGGCTACTTGGCACTCTACTGCTGTCACGTCGCTGATGTTGTTCCACCGTGACATTTGAAAAATGTGAAGCAGACGAAACAAATGTCTCCAGTTGATCAATCAGCATGGTCTCAATTTCCTGCATTTTACTCTATTTGGGTGGAAGGAAAGTGCTGAGTTTTGTTTTGTACCGGAGATCAAGGAGGGTGGCCACCCAGTAACTGTTGTTCATTTTGATGGCCTTAATGCGAGGATCATGTTGGAGGAAATGGAGCATCCAAGCACTCATGTGAGAGATGGAGCCTTAATTTCCCAAGCCTCTGGGTCTTCCTCTTCTTCCTACTCCGCCTCAAATTTGCGCCAACCTCTTTCCAAGGCAGGGACGTCGGTAACGTCGGTGTCCAGGAATACCTCCTCCTCCTCCGCTTCCTCCGGCACAACTTCAACTCAGCCCTGACTTGCCTCAGATGATGCACCCTGAGAACTGATGTACCGCCTTGCACTAGCCCTCGACCCCGAACCACTGCCTAATGAAGACCGATAAAATTGAGAAACTGTCGGGCCTTGTGGATTCGACGGAGAGAAAGGCTCCGTGTCCGCATCTGTGTCCATCTCCTCCTCCGTCACTGGAGGGAACCTGATGTTTCAGAGTGTCCAATGATCGTTCCAGAACTAAGATCACCACAATGCTCATGCTGACAAGGGCATTGTCCGCACTGACCATTTTGGTGGCTTCTTAAAAACTGGCACGAATGATGCAGAGCTCTTTCACCTGCCTCCACTCTCGGTGGCTCAACACCCCAAGGTCTGCACCGCTGCTTATCAGACTATGTGTCACTTCGTACTGCGTAATGGCATTGCGCTGTTGCCACAATCGCTGGAGCATGTGGAGGGTGAAATTCCAGCGTGTTGCCACGTCAACAATGAGACGGTGTACGGGGAGGCCGAGCTGATGTTGCAACGCAGCCAGCCGGGTGGAAGCAGGGTGCGAACGGCGGAAGTGCAAACTCAGACCTCGAGCCTTCCTCAGCAGGCAGTCCAGACCCGGGTAGCGCTTTAGAAATTTCTGGACGACGAGGTTCATGACATGTGCCAGGCAAGGGATGTGCTCCAGCCTACCGATCTCAAGGGCGGCCAGCAGATTTCGACCGTTATCGCACACAACCTTGCCTGGCACAAGGTTCTTGTCACCCAGCCAGCGCTCGGTCTCGTTGCGGAGAGCCGTCCACAGCTCCTGACCTGTGTGTGATTATTTTCAACATGGCCTTGTTTCTCTGGGCCCGTGATGCCACCAGAGGACCTTGGGGCAAAGAACCCTGCACCATCCCTGCGGTTTTGAAGAGCATGCACCGAGCCTGAGAGCCACCGTCACCACCAGAGACATCCACCCAGCTCACCCAGTGACCTGTCACAGAGCTATAGCGGCCTTGGCCGTGCTTACTAGTCCATGTGTCGGTGGCCAGATGGACTTTTCCGCACACAGATGCAGAGAACGCGCTTGAAATTTTAGATGACATGTGGCTGGTCAGGGCAGGGACGGCTTTTCTGGAAAAGAAATGCCTGCTCGGCATCTGGTATTGGGGCAGGCGAGGGCCATGACGTGGCGGAACCCATCTGTGTCCACCAGACGGAAAAGCAACATTTCCAAGGCCAAAAGCCTGGCAATGCCGACATTCAGGCTTTTGGCTTTGGGATGGTTTGGGGTAAAGTGTTTCTTCTGCTCCCAAACCTGGTAGACAGACGGCTGGCTGCTAGACTGGCTGCTGTACGGCGTGCAGTTCAAACTAGTGGAAGGAGAAGGGGTAGGCTGTGTCTCTGGTGGTGCTGGTGGTACTCGGGCGATGCTGGAGGCTGAAGCGGAGGCTGATCATTGCTCATGCTGCTCAGAGACATGGGCAGCTGAGGAACGCTTGGTCTTGGAAGTGGCGGAGGAGGCAGAGACAGAGGGTGTGACGGTGGTTGGAAGCCCGGGATCGGTGTGGCCTTTTTTCAGCAAGTGTTCCCTCCATTTCAACTCATGCATTCACTGCATGTGACTAGACATGTTGGTGGTGGTTAAACACCTAAGATTCTTCCCTCTACTGATGCATTTACGGTAAAAGCGGCATAGGACATCGCTGGATGAATCAGAGGCTTGCTCGAAAAAGGCCCAAGCTTTGGACGTCCTGGACCTTTTTGACGGTGATAAGCGAGGAGCGGTGTTTCCGCTGATAGTGGCTGGCGGAATAATCTCAGCAGACTTGTGCGACTGCCATCTCCCTTTTTGAAGCGGGATCCATGCTGACACTACCCCATTGTCTTCCTTCTCGTCCAGTGATGAAGCGCTTGTAAGCAAATTCTGCTGAAAAGACCACGTTGAATCCGCAATGTCGTCACCATCATCAACACAGGTGACTTCCTTGTCCTGACATTCTGCATCCAGGAGCTGCGGGCTACAAGCGACAGGCACTGCAAGGCATTGCCGACCGCCCGGGATTTTTGACGATTGACCGGCTTTCTTCTCCTCCTCTGATGGCATCAGCGATTGGGCGTCAGAGCAGACAAAATCATCCTCTTTGGCCTCTTGATCTTTTGAAATGTTTTCTGATAGCAACCGTATTTTGTCATCAAAGAAGTCTTCAGAAAATGGATTATCCACAGTGGTGGGTACACGAGTTGACATTCGGGCTGCCTTTGCTTCATGTTGGACTGATGCTGACGATGATGATGACGACATTTGTGGCCATGACTGGAAGAACGAGGAGGTAAGACTGCAGGATGCAGGTTGCATTAACCACTGAAGAACATATTGGCGACGCTGTTCATTACTGAGCTTCACAGGGCCCTGACCCAGCGATGACAGGCCTGACGGTCCTGCAACCGACGATGAATGAATTTGTCACTCTATAGGAAAAGAAATTAAAAGCACCCTACCTGAAAATGAAAGCCATAACCAAAATGCAAAGCTTACCAATGAAGTTCAGGGTACTGATGGTTTACATAGCAACCCTGTAATCCAAACCGCAGCAACACAGGACTTCATTCACAATAAAGATGACAGTAAAAGGCAAGCTGCACCACAATATGGGTAGCAGGAAAGAGTTGGTACTGCACCCTTGTATGGCCCATGTACCACTCTGGTTATTCTAGAGCTGGTGACAGATTGCCCTACTCCTGTTACTAAATAGCACAGAGCAAGGTACCAATATGGTTTAATAAACGTGGAGATCCTTTTGTGCTTAATATGCCAGATTAGGCTATACAGTGTGTGCAAGGATAGTGGACAGAATAGTTTTCTACTTGTTTATGTTAATTTTCTTTTGTATTCTAATTTTGTTTGTGCTTCTTTTAGGCTGAAGGTCACTCATCAGGTCATAAAAGGACAAATAAATTAACCTTTTATATTTTGCTCAACAGGTCGTTTCAAAGAAACAGTTATCTTTAAATCAAAAAGAAGGGAAACGACACCAATTATTTATATGGCCAATATTTAAAATCCACGTGGTGTAATAACTGAGCTCAAAAGTAAAATGTTCAACAATTGTTTGCAAACAATTCAATAGATTAACATCCCATTGAGATGTAGATAGTGTGTCTGCCTAATGTTTGTTTCTTGTATGTGTATGTTTTCTTATTTTGTTTCCCAGGTAACAGAGTTTATTCCAGAATTGAAGCCTAATGAATGATTTGGGATGATTATTATAAATGTTTGTCCTATATATGAAATCTATAGAACCAGTTTTCCCACTTTACTCAGAAACTGCCTGGAATTATAGTAAAAAGGCAGATAAAAGTTTAGTTGACCCTAATTGTTTTATGTATGTCTGTTTAATGTCTTGTTCAATACATTGTGTACAATGTGACAGCACAGTATTTTTTTTTCTTTCTTTCTCTTTTTGTTCCTAGTTCTCAGGAGCATCAATGTTAATTTTTTTTATGTTTTCTATTTTCTGAAACAGCTTTGATTTTTCTCGAATTGTTATTTTTAGATATTTTTATAAATTTTATTTTATTTTTTGGGATGTTCCTGTTATTTTATGATTTTTTTTTTTTGATTTTTTTTTTTGTTTTCATTTGGTACCACTGTTTAATGGTACCAAAGGGGCATTAGAATGATTATTTTGACAGTTGACTTGAAATAATTTTATATATATATATTTTTTTTTTTTATAAGCATATAATATATGACTTATGTTAGTGTAGAACTTCACTTGAGAGGAAAAAAGTTCAAATACAGGGGCATAACTAGCAATCATGGGGCCCCAAAGCAAGGTGAAATGAGCCACTTACCCATAATGCAGCACAATGAAGTATTAATAATAGTGCCATGTATCAGAAGCCCCAAATAGAAATGCTAGGTAGGAGAAAGCCAGCAATTGGCTGCTTTCTACAGTAGGGTTTAAAGTTCCTGCATCTGAGTGAGTCCCCTCAATCTCTGAGTCCCACAAAAAATGATGTAGCTGCTAGGTTAGGATGTAGGCAATACTCAAATATATTCAGATTAATGCATGGAAGCTTTAACTCCTTAAGGACCCGGCGTTTTTTTTTGGTGACACGTTCGTTTTTCCCTCCTCGCCTTCTGAAAGCCATAACTTTTTTATTTTTCCACCTACATATAGAAATGAGGGCTTTTATTTTGTGGGACAAGATTTAATTTCTAATGGTGTTATTCACTAGACTATAGAATATACTGGGAAACCACAAAAAAATTCCAAGTGGGACAAATTTGTGAAAAAAAAATGTATTTTTGCCATGTTTGCGGGGGTTTTGCTTTTATGGCGTTCAATCTTTGGTAAACTTAATGTGTCATCTGTATTCTACAGGTTGTTATGCATCCGAAAATACCAAACATGTAGGGTTTCCGTTATGTTTTGGTACCGTAAAAAATTCCAAACATTTTCTATTTTTGAAATTTGCGCCATGGCGCTATTTTGTGCGACCAATAACTTTTTTGTACTAACACATACGGATGTCAGTGAGGCGGAATTTTTTGCGGGCTGAAGTGTACTTTTTATCACTAGCAGTTTGGAATGCATGCGACTTTTTTGATTATTTTTATTTCATCTTTTGAGTAACGTAAAATGACCAAAAAACGCAATTTTGGCGTTTGGAATTTTTTTTCTTTTACGATGTTCAGCGTACGGGATAAATGATGTTATATTTTTATAGATCGGACTTTTTTGGACGTGGCAATACCCAATATGTGTAACTTTTTTATTATTTTAATGATTTTATTTGTAAAATGGGGAAAGGGGGTGATTTGAACTTTTAATACTTTTTTTTTTGTACTTTAAAACTTTAATTATTTTTTTTTTTTACTGTAACATTTAGTCCCCCTATGGTACTTGACCACTAGGGGGCGCGATTGTTAATACAACCTAATGCATTGCATAAGCAATGCATTAGGGTGTACAAAGACGGCGGTTTTCCCCACTTCCTGTCTGCGGACGGAAGTGGGGCAAACCGGCCAGTGTAAGTGACGGGAGCCGTCACAGGGCTCCCCACCACCATGTCCGGTCGTGGGATCGGCGCAGTATAGCTGCGCCGGTGCCGATGACCGTAACGATCGGTGCGCGGCCCCGTTCGGCGTTCATTCAGGCGCCGCAGCCATCTTTGCTGTGGTGTCTGATGGGTTAAACAGCGCCAGCGGGCGGAGCCACCCGCCGGTGCTGTTACTGCCGGGTGTTAGCGGCGGTTAGCCGCTAACACCCGGCGGCTGTGCGGGGGGGTCGCAGAGCGATCCCCCTGCAAAGCCCCTTAGCGGCCCTGGTACGTACTCATACGCCCAGGGTCGTTAAGGGGTTAATGGTGCAGAAAATAACTGCTAAGAATTTGATACTGCTCTTGTTCCTTTGTTCCCTGGACCAATGGTGAAGCAAGGAAAAAGATTATCATAAGCTCATTCCTGGATGTGAATATGGACCATACTTGTGATGGCAAATAAATTTATCCCTTTTAGAGAAATGAAAGTTTCTCTGACCCTGGTCTCTACTAAATTTGTGAACTCTCTTCATTGTGATCATCCCCAAGAAAGATCGATTGCTGAAGACTGTAGTGATTTTTTTTTTTTTTATAAATATGGATTAAATTGGAGCCATCAAACTGAACTCTGAGTCAAGATATTAAGTCCAACTCTGAGGAATACAGGAGTTGATAGACATTGTTAGTTTTGTAATGTACACTTGTAATAATTATTGTTTTATATTCTATGATATTATGGATCTTTAAACATTTTGGACAAACATTAAATGCAAATCATGATTATGCATACTCATTGACAGGGGTGTGAATGTGAGTGATTGTTGGGATGCCCATTTATGCCCTGTCCCTGTCAGTTTTTACCTCCACCTGTTTAACCTTAAGGGCAAAGCCTGAAGATGAAAAGATTTTTTCAAGAGTTACAAGAAGATCCTGCAAGGTAATATGAATCTTATTTTGTGTGCCTTTCAGGCATAAACCGGCGAATGTTGGATTCAACATGGATATTAATATCTAAACATAACATATATCTATATACACTCCATCTCTAACCAAAGGATTAAAGTCTACTGGCCATTTCAGGAAGGACAAAACACAGTGGAACTCCAGGTGGCCATAAATACCTGCAGCCTCCCCCTCCAGATGTGTTGTAAATCCTGTTTCTTGAATGAACAATTGACATTGCCATATATCTGACAATCACGGAGGACATGTCTAAGGGACACTACCATTATCTCCTGGCAGAAGTAGGACATCTGGATGACTTACTCCCCACTCTTCATGGATAGTGTTGAGCGATTTTTATCGACAAAGTTGAAATCGGCAAGGTTTTTATGGTGATCGAAATTTCCAGATCATGCGATAATTAAGGTTAAAATCTGTGCATCATCTATTAAGATCGCGCCTTTTTCGGCGCTTCCTGTAATTTTGGCGGCCAGCAAATGAGATTACAGAATAGAGCAGGGTGAGATGTGTGTGCGACGTCATGACTGGGATGTGTATGGTTGCGATTGGTTGGAAAAATCACATGACCTCGTTTTACATAGAACAGCGTTTCCTGTTTCAGCCTCAGTGTCTCTCAGCGTCTCATAGGGATAGGACCTGCGTTCTGCCTGTGGCCAAACAGCTCAGCGAAATTAGTCTATTAACCTCTACTATTAGCTGTGATCCTTCCAATTTAGTTAGATTAGGGATTTGAACATTTTATGTAGTTAGCTAGAGAATTTTA